>CAIGQW010053273.1:1723668-1741010 GCA_903798125.1 Danio choprae | reverse complement strand
CCACGCCAACACGGGGAGAACATGCAAACTCCACACAGAAACGCCAAATGACCCAGCCGAGGCTCGAACCAGCGACCTTCTTGCTGTGAGGCGATTGTGCTACCCACTGCGCCACCGTGCTGCATAAAACAATAATAACTTAATAGAAAATAAATCGTATTAATAATAATAATTAACAATTTATAATGTTTTTTCACAATAGAAATTTTCTCAGTGAGGCTGGCTGAAAGCAAAATTGTCCAATTACAGAGCTAAGCGCAAATATGCTGCACTCTGATTGGTCATTTGTCGTGGCACGTTTTCCAAGCAGGAAGTTACAACGGGAACAGGTCTTCAGAAATATTAAACAATTCCCTGCTTTCATTATTCGCTGCAATCGTGTAGGGCATCTTTTTATTATTTTACTTCTTGATAATACGCTTAATATTTTATCATGCATTAACTGTCTCTTGCATTTAACCATTTTACGTGCGTTTTTGCTTCTGCGTGAGCAAGTGTGCTGTTTTGTTTGTGCTCTTACGCAGTTGTTAGTGTGCAGTAGATTGTTGTCAGAGCTTGTTTTGTGATTTGTGTGTGACTTTTGCATGTGTTTACCAGTGTTGGGTCATATATTTGTCGTTGTGCGCAGTTTGTGATGTCTACCAGCGGTGCTTGTGTGTTGTGTGCTGTGACTCTCACCTCTCCGGTGGGGGAAATTCTGCTGCGCGGCTGTGAGAAGGGAGTTCACACCATTGACATCAAACTAAACACAGACAAGGAGGAAAGGTAAATCTCACAAAAATCAACAATAACCCTTTACACTCGCACGTAATAGTTATGTGATTAAAAAGTAGTTATTAACTGCACGTTATTATATCAGCACCAAATAAATACAAGTGAAAGACTTTTTTTAAAGGAAAGATCAAATTCAAATGTAGTACTTCCTCTCACAGTATATTATTTATGAAGAACAGTGACTGTAATTCCACGCTGAAGCTATTTTTGGGTCTCAAAATTCCAAGTTGACAAGGTGGAAAGCATTGCAGCTAATTTAAGTTAATTAGATATCACCTAAAATGTACTGTAAGTAAATAATAAAGTGTTTCACATTAATTTTGTACTGAGTTTAGTTTGTGTAGTTTATAAAGTGTTTACAACTGCTTTTTCTTCAGTAGAACATTAAAGATTTTTAGCTAAAAGTGTGGTCGTTGCTGATTCATAAAAGCGAAGCTAGTGGTTACTTTGAGGGTCCAAAAAACATATACAGGCAAAATTAAAAGTGCAATAGGAGATCTTGGAAAATGCTAATGTTAGCCTGATATTTTGACAGGCACGTAGGAGAGCGTATTGTAATGGCTGGACTGAACTTTTTGATTGGATGAACTTTTCTTGGTCCTTTGCCTTCAACAGAATAATAAAATAGATTTGGACCACATAATTTAATTACTGCTATCAGTATGCAAATAGACTTCCAGCTAGCATAATAAAATTTGTTTCTGAAGACAATAGCCTATTGCACCTCTGTGGACCAAAGATTCAGTTAATACCGATTTCACACTGCATGATTTTAGTTCTGATTTTCACTCACTGGCAGGTTTTGTGAAATCACCAACAAGTCCCCGCAATTAGTGGCAAATCGGTGCTCGTTCACGCTAACAACAGTCACGCAGTGGGAATTATCAAAGATACGATCTGAGAAAATCACCAATGTGTTGCTGACACCTGTGAATTATTTGCCCTGCTAAATATCTGAACCTGTCTTGAGATTCAAAATCATGCCATGCCCTACAGCCAATGAAAGCACAAGATACAGGGCAGCAGGGAGTTCAGGAGGAGTTATAGACCACAGTATCAGAATAAATAAGCTTTATAATAAAATTAAACAGACACAATGAAGAAACATTGCAGCAGATGGCAAAACTATTTATTAAACATAACTATTTCTCAAACCCTGCATCTCCCCAAACAATTCCTTCTCCATAGTCTAGTCTTTTTGCTGCAAATCAGCACACAGACCATTGGAATGGCAAATTATAAAAAATACTTTTTGTAGCGTTTCCAGCCTCCTGTCACTGATCCATGCTAAACCAGAGAGTCATGCAGTGTGAAAACAACAGTGAAGCTTGAAAATCGTGCAGTGTGAACTTGGCACAAGTGATGGAGTAAATTAACAGCAAATTGATTTTTTTGTTGGCTGAACTGTCCTTTACAGTGTCTCCTGTTGTAGTGTCCACCCTGTTGTCCTGTCAGAGATGAGCTCTGAGCTGCAGCGTTGTGTTGACTGGCTTCAATGTTACTTCATGAACCCAGAGACCATCAGTGCTCTTCCTCTGCCTGCCTTACACCATCCGCTAATGCAGAGCGGTCAGTCACACAATCATTTCAAGCTCATTTACAGTAATGACCGGAACTTAACCAGCACTGTTTTTCTTTGCTCTCTCTCTCAGACTCTTTTAAAGCACAGGTGCTGAAGACTCTGTTGAAGGAAGTGGGAGTTGGTAAAACAGTCTCCTACAAGCAGCTTGCTGAAATGATTGGGAACCCGAACGCCGTGCGAGCAGTGGGCTCAGCCATGAAGCAAAACCCTGTGCGTTTATTGGAATGATCACGACTGGTTTTAAAAGATTCTTTCCCTATCTGATGTATCTGTTTCTCCCTTTTGTTTTGTCAGGTCCCACTGATAGTGCCATGTCACCGGGTGCTGCTCAGTTCAGGACACACTGGGTCATACATGGGAGGAAAGGGAGACGATATTAAAGTCTGGTTGCTCACTCATGAGAAAAAAGCAATAGAGCTTAATCCATCGCAGAGTGAAAAATCCATCTGATGGACCACACAAACACTTAATGCTGCTTTATGCTTGTTCACAGCTTTTGTTTTTGAAGATTATGACTGATTTCTGCATTGATTGAACCATTTCTATTTACCTTGATAAATAGATTAAATGGATATTATCCTTATTTCTTCTAGAGTTATTCGTCTTGGAGGAATGTGTTTGGAATTGCGATTTTGTTGTGGTTTGATTAGTTCAAGTTGTAATTGTCAGTGTTAATTTGACAATGTTAAAATGTGATTTGAAAAGTCATTTTATGAACAAGCTGATTAATCCAAAGGATTATTGAAAACTATACTTAAAATATTTTTATGGTATCTGTTGCTGAAATGCAAATGTTCGTTTTTTGCAGCAAGTTATTTTGTATTTTAGAGTTATATTAAAAAGTTAAGCAAATAAACAAAGCAGATGTTTAATAATGGTGGATCATCAATTGTTATCGAAAGTTTGTTGTGTGTGTGTGTGTGTGCGTGCGTGCGTGCGTGAGTGAGTGAGAATTTGTTTTTTTACCTTTATCATGGCAATTATTTTTAATGCCTTTAATTACCTGGGTCATTTCTCTTTCACTTCAGCAATTAGATTATTATAAACTATTACTAATAACAAAACCTTTTTTAAAAAAAAAAGTAAATTACAGAATCTGGTTATAAACCAGAATGTGATTAAATTGTGTTTTAAATTCTTTTGTGCGCAAACTTGCCATATGTTTTGTACATCAAACATCTCAATTCACTAATTTTCTCTCCATATCTCCAAAGTCTGATAATCTGTATTTAGGCACCACAAATATACACATACCAGTTTTACTGATGTGGGGATGAAGAAGGGTATCCACCGCAGTGCTGTGATTCTGCTTTTTATAGTGTTTGATGTCATGATGTTTCCTCCTCTGCTTGGGCTGTCAATAAACCTTCACACACACCAACATGTATGTCTCTTTACAAAAGAGACATTTGTACCTGACAGTATTAGAGGAGCTGGATGGTCATCACTGAACACAATCCTCCCTGTCATTTCATATCATTCGGTGTGGTGTGTGGGAGCTGAGGGCATAATGGACTCAGTCTGAGACCTGTCAGTATGACCTGTGTCCATTTAATCTCATGCTTTCAATCAAATAGATTTTTCTATTTCAGTAAAACATTATTTTATTACCTGCTGAGTATTTAATTGCTCATTACTAAAACGGTTTGATTTTTGTTATACGAAAAAACAAGCAAATGTTATTTGTACAATAAGTATATAAATTCATTTTCCGTCTGCTTAGTCCCTTTATTCATCAGAGGTCACCACAGCGGAATGAACTGCCAACTTATCCAGCATACGTTTTACACAGCGGATGCCCTTTCAGCTGCAACCCAGTACTGGAAACATCCATACACACGCATTTACACACATACACTACGGACAATTTAGTTTTTTCAATTCATCTATCGCACATGTCTTTGGCCTGCAGGGGAAACCGGAGTACCCAGAGGAAACCCACACGAACACATGGAGAACATGCAAACTCCACACAGAAATGCCAACTGTCCCAGCAGGGACTAGAACCAGCGGTGTTCTTTCTGTGAGGCGATAGTGCTAATCACTGCGTCACCATGTCGCCCAATTTTTACAATATTATAATACAAAAAAGCTAGGTTGAGATCATTGTATATTTACATTTATTATTTTATAGTGTAGTTATAAGGTTAAAACATAACAAACAAACTAAAAAGGGGCATGGTTTACAATAACCCGAGAAGACCACCACTTTTTTTTTTTTTTAATTGAACAAAGTGAACTGTAAATGGTTTGGTATAAAATGCAAGCTTCCTTAAGAAGACAACAGACAAGCATCATAATAAAACAACAACAACAAAAAAACACCTAGGGCAATTCAGCAAGTTTAAGGTGTTCTATTAAAACACAGAGAATTAAGGCATGCTTTTTCTTCATTCGTTAAAGCGAGAAAGTAGTTCCTTGTGAAGTACATACAATTTTAGAGGCATTCTTTTCTTGTGTAAAAAGAACTTCTCCAGAATAATAATTATGTTAACTGCTAAATGATGTGTTTCATCTTTCATTTTCTTTTGCTAAAGCATGTAAATCGTCAAACTTAGAAAATAACTAATAATGGAAATCTGGAAGGCACAAGCAAATTTACAATCATAGAAAAGATGCTCTGTAGTTTCAATTTGATCATCACAAAAGGAGCAATTGTCGAAAATTCTTTAGAAGGATATACTACATTTAGAATTTTAAAATGGACTTCCTTTACTTTTGGTGCCACTGGAAACTAAATATTTTGTTCTTAACAATTAAACTTTTTTCCTTAGAGAAATAGTGAAATAATATATTTGTATTTGAAGAAAAGGGATATAACGTTAGTTCTTTAATAAAAACACTCCAATCCCGGAAGCAAATGATAAATAAATATATAAATAAATATCCCGGAAGCAAATGTTCAGACTTTGATTAAAGATGAACAAAACAGCAGCAAATTAAACATTGTACATTTTGATTTCACACAGAATTTAAAGAAGATCTAATGTTTACTTTATGAAATTAATATGCTTTCTATGTTTATAATACAGATAGGTAGACTACAATTAATTTTACACAGCCAAACAAAATGGGGATCTCGTCTTTGAGATCATTTTTGTACGCAATTTACATGGACAGTTCAACTTTTTCAACTCCAAAATTCAAGAGTCTAGTAGAAGTGAAGCTATGAGAGTTTTTTTTCTTTTAAAGATGTCATGACAGCAGGGATGGAAAGCTAATCTGTTGAGGATTAGACCCCATACTAACAAATGACTTAAATATGTAAAAGATTTAACATTTGATGTAACACCAAATAACCCCTATAGACTTGAACAAAGGACACGATCCAGTGGGAGTGCCCATGTAATCGGTCTACTGTAAGTCGTTTGTCAGAATAAGACCTGATCAAACTGGATTAATGGTTTAGAATGAGAATAATCTACAACTAAAGTCTACAGATCATCTTTTGACTGACAGAAGGATGGCGATTTACAATATGATCTCTGTGCTGCATTAACCCCATGCTGCTGTTTTAATCTTCAAAGCATGTAATGTGTCAGAACTAATCATATACGGGTTACTTAAAGACATGCTTCAGACTAATTAACCCTCACCTTTAAAGCTTGATTCTAAGTTTCTTCAGTCTGTATCTGTCGCAGGTGAATGTATCGTGCTGTGTAGGTGCTGCATTTACGCTTCATGTTCAGAGGTGATAATGTCTAAGCACTTAAATATGATTAATGTGTCACACCGTGGTGAAGTTCACACCATGCCAAGTCTAGATCTCACCTCACAGATTTACCTCTCACACTTATTTGTCATTAAAACAGATTTCTGACTTTCGGTTTGTGAGCTGAGGAGTTATAGTCATCAGTATTTGAGGTGTCAAGCTGTCTCAGTCACAATCCAGATATAGCAGACATATATGTTCAGTTGCTAACAGCTCAGCTATTCGACCATCTGCTCAGTCATGAGTATCGGCACACTTCCATTGAATCTTACAGTCATAATTGTTAAACTCAGTGCAAACAATTCATTTTTGCCATTCATATTAGCTACTAATATCCTGGCTAACAAATGATTAGCTAACATTCGATTTAAAGGATAGTTCACCCCAAAAAAGTAATTTTGTCATCATTAACTCATGCTCCACTTGTTCCAAACCTGTTTTGAGTTTCTTTCTGTTGAACGCAAATGAAGATATGCTAAAGAATGTTGGGAAAAAACAGCCATTGACTTCCATAGTATTTTCTGTTCCTGCTATGGATGTCAGTGTTTTCCAACATTCTTCAGATTATCTTCCTTCCTTACTTGTTTTGTGTTCAACAGAAGTAAGCACTTCATAAAAGTGAACACTTGAATGTGAGCAAATGAGGAGAAAATGTATTAAATATAAAAATTCATGAAAACCCTGTCTCTGAATGAGCATGCACATTACTGTAAATGTTTTAAAAACCTTTTGTATTGTTTCTGAGAACATTAATAACATATTTTATAATTACTCTGTTTTATCATTTTGCAAGGTATGGGAATGTTATTTTTGAAGGTTCTCTGTATAAGGCCTGTTTACTTGGTAATGATTATAATGAAAACAAGGAAGTTCCAGAAATGGTTTTAAATTGAATCAATAGCCAATACACATACTACTCTGATCTTTTAATCAATGCATCATTAAGATAAGCTACTTTAAGTGTATTTTTATTGATTGAAATACTGCAGCTGCCCATGCGTTGTTTACATACTTGTTTTGAGAGATGACCTAAATATTTAAATGAAAACTTCCTAGGTGGTCTACTCTTCCGTTACCAAAAAACTATAGTATAGAAAATAGTGTTTTGGAACCATACTTTGAACCACACACTTTAAATAATATACTTATATTTTTATGTGGGTTTTGTCCTTATATGTCTCAGTAAGGGTCATGTGACCCTGTAGTTGACATAGGTTACTAAAATACATGTCTAGTTTTAACATTATAATTTAATTAAGTTTTCCTAGATTTTAACCTACAATTAAAACTACAGATGTGATAAATATGAAGTTTTAATCATCCATAATCTAGACCGCCACATTTCAAACAAAAATTAGCCCTGACTGAAAATCTTTAAGCACTGGTGGTATATGTTTGGCCACCACGGTTATATACAGGCACTTACACTAAAGAATATTTTTTCATGCATTTCTTGAAATCACATCCAGATACAAGAGCTCCACCGTGTGGACTAAAAGCCTATGTTTTGTCTGTAGTCTGAGAAAATTACCTACAGTTATTTGATCAGTTAATACAACTGTGGTTTCATCATATTTAATATCTGATAATAAATTTGTGTTCATTTAGAAAAAAAAAACTAGACATACTACATATTTAAAGTACATCTGTTCCTCCAGTGAAGTGTGTTTATTAAATCCATAATGAGGATGATATTTCATTAGGAGTCAAACAACATGCTCTCCTATGGAATAAAATTCTTTTTTATTCTCATCAGCTCCATCATTTATGGTTTTACACTCTTCCCCGTCTGTTGGGAAATCTCTGTCCTTTCAATGGCAAACCTTCAGCGTCCACCTCATTCACCTGTAATCATAATAGAAGGACATTGACATTAACACACGTACAAAAGAAGTTGTCAACATTTTTCATTAAGGAATATTGTAATTCACACTCTTACTATGTGTATTGGTGAAAGCTGCTCCATTGGAGAGTCATCAGGAATAGACAGCACTGTGTCGCCAGGATCCATCATCTGACAGAGACAGAGAGAGACGATTTACTCTACATTAGTACTTGCACATTTTTTTGTTGTTGATATTTTCAGATTTTAATGACTACTCCTTGTTACAACACTCCTGGTGTCCCCTACTGAATAAAAAGGACCAAAGTAGACATGCAAAGAGACAAAAGGATAATCTCACCCTGAATGTTGCCTCCATTTCACCAACGCTTCTTTTTCCACCGGGAAGCCAACCATATGACCAATGCTGGCAAAGACTGACCTCCAACACACCAACTAACAGCAACAACTGGACCAGCAACCTTCCCTTCCACTCCATGCTAAAACTGAAACACAGAAAACGCTTGTTTATTTGTATCTTTAAATATAAATATAAATATAATGTGCAATTTTGCTATAAAATGTGAAATGAATTGTAGAATAACCGAAAGAAGTATTTTCAATGACCTTTATTTACAACTGTGAGAAAAATAAAAGATTGTCTCCCATCTCAGAATCTATGAAAAAAGTAGTGATAAAAAATTTTATTTTTATTTTAGCTTATTATTTTTTTATTCCTTACAGTTTGCAATTCATTAATATAAATCTATTAGAGTAAAATGAAATCAAAAAAAAGTTCAAAAGTGTCATAATAACCCCCAGTAACACTCCAGGAGTTTTTCCAATGGGTATTTCAACAAGTGCCGTCCTATAATTAGGGTTAATAATAATATAATAAGGGTTAATAAGTACTCAAACATATTAATATTGCACCACCCTTAATTGAAACCACTAAATGTAAATGTACAACTTGGCGACAATCCTAAATCCATATAGCAATTTATGTGCCAAAATTGTAATTTCACAATAGATATGTTACTTTTGTATTTCTTTTCTTTGTACAGTATTTTATTATTAATATGAACATTTCTATCACACTCTGTCTAAATTCTAGATTGAGAAAACAGAATTTTGATAGTAAAGAATCTCTTACCTGCTGTGCTTGTTCAAGATGAGGTGTGCTGTTCTTGGTCTCCTTTATATAGTCCTTTTAAAATGAGATGTACTGCATTTTCGTCATCAAGACTCCTGCGACCACAGAGCAGGTGCAGGTTTGCCTCTAATACAGGCTTTAATGCACACCCGGGGCTGCATTTACAAAAACTGAAAAAGAATTGTCAAGGGCACCTTGCTAATGGACATGATTAAACCCAGCAATAAATAAAATAATCTGGTTGAATGGTCCAAACCGACTCTCTGATGGCCAAATCAACACTCAAGGGAACAGATGAGCCAAAAGAAGTAATGTTTGTGAATCATCTAAGTGCCATTTTAGCATTTGATTGGTACTTGTTTTTTATTCTATATTTGCTCATAAACCCTTTTCTTTATATGTGTCTTTATGTGTCAATGTGTCAGAAGTAAAAAAAAATAAAAAAAACTGTTGTGCTGCTTGAATTTTAAAGAAATTCTCTTGAATTGCCACTTTTGATCAGACCTTTGAATGTAACTTAGCTAATTAAAAATATTAAAGCGATAATTCACCCCAAAATGGAAATTCTGTCATCATTAATTCTCGCTTGGCTTTTTCCAAACCATTTTTTTTGTTACTTTAAATACAAAAGAATGTATTTTAAGAATTGTTGGAAACTGATAACCATTGACATACATAGTAAGAAAAAAATACTATTGAAGTGAATGGTTACTGGTTCCCAACATTCTTATATTATGTTCAACAGAACCAATATATATAAACAAAATAACTAAACTCAAACTGGTTCGGAACAAGTCAAGGGTGACTAAATCTCTTTATAATATGAATAACGATTTTGTTCAAGTCTCATTTTAATATGGTATTAAATGTAATCGATATTATAATAATTAAATATTGTAACCAAATGAAAAGAAAGATATTACAAATAATACGTAACACATTTTGTGAGGTTTTGTGAGAAGCTCTGAAAATCACTTTTATTTTGAACTGAAGACTTTTATCCGCAACTGTCACTTCCGGGGCGTGTACGAAAAAATCCGGGATCTCCAAGCTCCAAAACATGTCAAGTTGTCCGCATGAACGTCACTACCACGCGTTTATTGATAAAGCTGTTGCAGAACTGACTAAAACTCACAGGTAACAGGTAACCAGACTGTTTGCTTTCATATGCTTCTCAATTAGTGTGGTTTATATCGTCATGACGATACAGTGTAGCTAAACCAGTGATGTGTGTTGCTCCTGTCCAGTGTCTAGAGTATAATGAGACATGAACATGGATAATTTAAAAAGACCTGGCGTACCTGAAGACGCTGTCCAGTATCAGCTGTTTGTGGTCGTTGATGATCCCTCAGCCTCGGAGAAAAGCCTTCAGCAGATCCTGCAGGACATCCTCGCTGAGATCACCCCTCTCCTGGTGCCCTACATCTGGCAACATCAGCCCTTCAATCTCACACACCACCCGGAGAAAGGTGCAGTTTGATGCTTTTACGGTTTATTAGTAGTTAAAGGGATAGTTCACGTTAATATGAAAATTCTGTCATCATTTACTCACCCTCCACTTATTTATGAGTTTCTTTCTTTTAATGAAAACAAAAGAAGATAATTTCACATTGACTTCCCATTAGCTTATTTTCCCCCCTTCTTTTGAAGTCACTGAGGGCCATCAATCAACTTTTTGGTTACCAACAAATTGCAGTTATGGAAGTTGTTTTAACATTTCATCTATAAAACATGCTAGTGTATGTTTTCACAGTACTAGTAGCGTTTAGTACTGCAATTTTTATTTTATTTTGACTACTAGTGCTTATTTTTATGGTACTGCTAGTATGGAGGACCAAACTTGCAAATATTAAAAATAAATAAATAAATAAATGTTAAAATAGAAAAATAAAGTAATATATGACTTAAAACGGTCATATGGGATTTTTAGTTCAGTTTAACTTAAATAATTTTTTATAATATGTTTTCCCTTATTATTTTCTTCCTTTTTTTTATTAATATTTTTGTTCTTTTATTCATGTTTATATTTATTTATATAAATACATTTATTTATTTTTAAATTTATGTAATGCCACATTTATTTATTTCTCTATTTATTTCCATATCTATTTATTTTTGATTGGATTTTTTTTTAGTTTTCAGTCAAGAAAATGGCAGCAATAGGATGTAGATGTGAAATAAAAATCTGTGTACAGGCTTATAGACAATCTATGAAATCTGGAAAGGTCACGTCTTTCCGTTTCTTTAAAAGTTGTTCACACCTTGGCAAAAAAAAGTAATCACTACATGAAAATTCTTACATATAGCTACATAGACGTATATGTTTGCAGACATTTGTGAGCTGCCTGCTTAAACAGTCATTTTAGGCACATATTAGATTTTTTTTATTGTAAAACTATATCATATGTATATTTTATCATGCAATTGAGGCCATTATACATATATTTTTAATTTCCATTCCACAGGGGATGTGCCTGCACATCTGGGTGGTGTTACTGAGTTTGGTGATAATGTGGAGGACGAATGGTTCATCGTTTACCTGCTCAAACACATCACACATACCTTTAGTGACATAGCTGCCGTTGTCTATGACAATGATGGACAGTTTCTTCTGATTGAAGCTGCTGAACACCTGCCAAAGTGGCTGGACCCTGACAGCAGTGAAAACAGGGTTGGTACTGGGGAATTTAACTACTTGGCTGTTGAGATTGTCACATTTTTATATATGTTTTTACAATGGTACTCTCTAAACTACATGCAAATCCCATATTCCCATTGCACATTGATATAGTGTTTTAATGTAGTCAGACTACATTATACCAAAGTCTCTTTTAATAAGTCCTCTATTCTATAGTCTTTGATTATACTCATTTACTCTCAGATGTATTAAATGTGTTTGTTTTTAATTTTTTTTTCAACAAAATCAAAGAAAGCACACACAACATACACACACTTGAAAATTCAAAGTGATATTGTAGGAGCTTTAATTATACAAAATATTGTACTATTTAATTTTGAGTTACACTTTTCTTTAATTATTAATCCCACGTACATAAAAAAAAATTACACAAAGTATTGACTTTATTCTGAAATGCGGAAGTATGCTTGTTTTTGCAATTGTTTTAGAACTTCCGATTCAGTTGCCTATGGGGGAAATGACTGGGAATAATAAACGACAGAAATTGGTCAAAATACTTACTCTCCAAACAACCGTGTTTATGACTATACATAAAAAAGATAGTAATATAATAAGAAAATGTCAGTTTGACACAAACATCAAGCAGCATAATAAGCTGTTTTTAACGTGTAATTTGTCCATCACTTAAATACAGGTGTTTCTGTACCATGGAGAGCTGCACATATTACCCATGAGCAGTTCTTCTGGAGAGGTAGGCTTTTCAAGAGACTGCGTGCCCACTGTGGGTCAGGCTCTAAAGATGCTGCACTCACACACTGACCGGTGTTTAGCCAAACAGACCATACGATCCGCTCTGAACCGGAGGATTCATGGGTGAGAGTGACATCAACGTTTAAAATAAGCTAATGAACTGTGTGTGTTTTAGCACTTCATCCTTATTTAGTTTTTAAATGGATATTTGTGTATGTATGCAGGTATCCAGATAAAATCCACCAGAATGTCCACAATGCCCACTGTTATGTACCTGCGGGCATTGCTGTGGTGTTGTCCAGGAGGCCTGACCTTATAGCCCCGGCCGTGTCCGCTTTCTATCTGCGTGACCCTGTTGATCTCCAGGCCTGCCGAACTTTCCACACCTTTTCTCCCGACACCAGAGTCATGACGTCGGTAAGAAACAGTGTTGACATTTTTTTTGTTGAGATCCGCATTATGGGGAAATTACTGGGTAAATCCTTTCACATACACTATTTAGTTTTTTTTTATTCAGCAATGATTCATTAAGGATGCAAGGATGCCTTTATTGGACAAAAACACATATATGATAACGTCATTGACAACTTTTTTAAGTTATAAAAGTTCAAAGGTTTCTAATATCCCCCAGTAACCCTCTAAAGAGTATTTCAATGAGTGCCCTATAAAGGGGTTAAAGGGTTAGTTCACCCAAAATGAAACTTCTGCCATCATTTACACCTCGACTTGTTTTAAACACAAAAGAAAATATTTTGAAAAATGCTGAAAACTTATAACCATTGAATTCTATATTATTGTTTTTTCCTATAATGGAAGTCAATGGTTACAGGTTTACAACATTCATAAAAATATATTCTTTTCTGTTCAACAAAATAAATCTAACTTGTTTTGAACAAGTCAAGGTAAGTAAATGATTTTTTAGGATAAGGTATCGCTTAAAGGGAGACCTCCTGTGTTTTTGACACTTTCAACTTTCTTTAGTGCGTAATCTTGATAGTGGTCCTGAGTTTTTTTGTGAGAACGTACGTCACAGTATCACGAATGTAAATACTTTCCTTCACAAAGTCTGGTTGAATGAAATTAATAGTGGGTTGATTTTATGTCAGAGTTGCTGCTTCACAGATCTAGCATACTGATTTCTTCCCCAAATGTCTGTAATATCAAGATTTTAAACTTAAATGCTTTAAAATGCACGTAGATGTTTTGTTTGTTGTTGCCGGAGTAAATGGGGCACAACCTGTAAGGCTCTGCCCCCTTCTGGAAAAGGATCAGAGATCAGCGGCTCGTTTGCATTTAAACAGACACAATTTTATTTTAGTAAATAATAGTTTTTGTAAACCACAGTAACTTTAATCTCCTCCCTTTCTCCTTCCATGTAGGTAAAGTTTACTCGATGCTTGTACGCACAGTTGCAGCAACAAAGTTTTGTTCCGGATCGGCGGAGTGGTTTCAGTCTTCCTGCTCGCTCTCATCCACAGTACAGAGCTCATGAGCTGGGCATGAAACTGGTGAGTGCTTGACATCAGGTTTCTTGCTCTCTAATCATGTAAAATAAAATAAAATAAAAATTCTTCAGATATTTTGCTTTTGGAATTTTTTATAATTGCCATTTAATACTGCTTGTGTTATGTATAATGTGAATTTGTGCAACTGGTGTACATAGTGTTAATGCATTCTACTTCCTTTTAATGTTGAAGGCCCATGGCTTTGAAATCCTGTGCTCCAAGAGTGGACAGTCTTCATCAGAACAAGAGACTTCAGTCAGCAGTAACCCATTATGGAGAGGCTTTTTAGAGAGCCTCAAAAAGAATGGGTACTTTAAGGTAAGAAAGTGTTTCTGTGCTCAAAGTATTTAAATCAAGCAAATGATGCAAACATTGATTTTTTAAATATGAAAGATATTAATGAAATGTGTTGTTGTTAATCCAGGGAGATCTAGAAGGTTCTGCTCGATACAAAGACCTGATGACATCAGCGGAGAGTTTCTTCAGACAGTCAGTGACAAGAACACACCGGTTAGAGGAACTTTTAAAATTCATTTTATTTTTTCATACTCATGTCGAGTTTGAATCAAAAGGATAAATTACAGTAATTTTAAGTCTCACAACATTATAGATCAATATCAATAAATGCAGCCTTGATAAACAATAATCATTTTAGCATAAAATTACTAAATGATACAGTATAATTAATGATGACAAAATTTTGCATATACATGATTTTACTCTCTCAAGGCCTGATATTCATAATCCTGGTGGTGAGGTGTTGAAGGAGTTACAGAGCGCCTCCTACAGTCTAGAAGACCTAAAAAAACAAGAAGCAAATCTGCCACCAGAGGACAGTATGTACCACTTCACCTCTCATTTTCACAGAGAATCGTTTTGCACATACTGACATCAAATCTAGAGTCTGATCCATCATTTTGAAAGTGAGTCCAGGCTGTCGTTTGAATACACTTTATTTATTTATTTGTAGGTGATTCATGGCTGGACATCTCACCTCAGGAGCTGGAGAGGCTGCTGGCGGAGCGAGGAGGTCGAGGAGTGACCGGTGAAGAGGTGCAAGAAGAGGAATCTGGATACAGTCTGATCGCTGTGACTCAAGGCATGAAGAACTTCATCAATGCCATGTCCTCGCATGAGGGAGCTGAAATACCAAGGTAATAGCACTCATTCTGAATGACTAACTATTCATTTTAAAGCACTGTGATTATTGATGTCCCACCCCCTTATTGTGTTTCAGATCCTGCTTGGCTGAGCCTTTTAGGTTTGATCCAGATTCAGTTACTAGTGCCCTTGATAGACTTCTGGGTGAGTTAGATTTTTCATTGATACTTGAACATGCAAATAGGTCCAATTTTCTTGTTTACCTATCAAACTCTGCTACAGGAATCTAAATTTTAAGTCCAAGATTAATTAACAACAGTTGTGAAATGAGCTAATGTGAATATTAAATTAAAAAGCATCACAAATGAAAACAAGTCCTTTAAAAATACAAATGTGACACTACTGTCTATTTTTACATCTTTAGGAGGAGTTCAGTCAGTAAAACGGCACATTTATAACATGCTGAGGTGGAATTATGATTGTGTTTACATTGTATCCTGTATATTATACTTCGAACATGTTGTATTTCTCAAAAGCAGGGATGTGTTTTATATGCTTATATACATATATTTCAAATAAATTACATATAAAATTAATCAGTCTATCTATACAGCCAAACACACACACACACGCACATTAAATTTATATATGTATATATTATGCATATGTACACACTTAAGTACTGTGTATTATCAAATTTGTGACGTGTATTTAAAAAATGTAAGTAATTGAATTTGTGTATTATATTATAATTACTTTATATTAAGTTTTGTTTATACCCCAGAGGTATGAATAATTTCGGGCTTAACTGTGTATGTGTGTGTTCATATATAAATCATAAACTCTCAAATTCCTGCTTATTTTTATGCCTTACTTAAACTGCAATGCAGAAAAAAAATAACAGTTTGCTCTTCCTGTTGAACAGGAGCTGAGGACAATGAGCTAGACTCTGATGACTTTGAGGATGATGATGATGATGATGATGAAGCAGTGCAGAGCGGCGTCCCTCAGGAGCAGGCAGCCAGTGCAGAGACGCTGGACAATCTCAGGAAATACATGGATGAAATGGACCAGGAGCTGCAAAGCACAAACATTGGCAAAAGCTTTACCCAGAACAACAGAGTGAGTCTCCACACACATTGTCTATCCTCCAAACCATAACTTTGTATTTCAATCATTTTAATCTCTCTCTTTCCTTACAGTCCAGCAATAAAGCAGAGGCATCTAAAAGCTCATCTTCCACCTCGGCCTCAGAGCTGGTTGAAGAAGAAATCCAGCCGCTTGATGTGGATCTCAACCTGGTTACCAATCTACTAGAGTCTCTGTCCTCTCAGGCGGGTCTGGCCGGTCCAGCATCAAACCTATTGCAGAGTCTAGGTCTTCACATCCCACCCGACGCAGATCAGCCCTGAAGTGGTGAAGAGACTTATCTAAGGCTCCCACACACACTCGCCGGTCCTTCACCTGCTCTGCCTCTATCTGTCTATCTGCCTGTCATTTACGCTCCACACCCTGTTCTGAAATAGCAGTCCATACGCTGGTGTTTCCTTTGACACACAGCACTTCTGTAAAAAAACTATATCTGGAGATTTCTTATTAGAGCAGTAGCAAGGTATGAGAAGTTGCTAATCGTGTTGTTTCAATCAAATATATATCTCTTTGAATTAAGATAGAATTGTTTGATTTTTAATTTTAAAGAGTGAATATCCACCTTTTCCCACACATTTCAGATTATGGGTTGCACTTCTAGTTTGGGGAACTTGGGGAAACCAACTGAAAGAATTTATCTGAATTATTATGGTCATGCTGCAAATAATCCATATCTGTAGTGAAAACCAAGTGTGAAATACATTTTAACTTTGTGCTCTATTTTAATCCATCATGAAAATAACGTTAAGCTTGGTATTTCGATGGGATGTTAGTGTCTTAAGCATATCTGTAGTCAAAGTACTTTTGAGTTTTGGTTCTCCAGATCATTTTTTGTCTTTGTTTTTCCAACAGTACAGTAATATTTCTTTGAGTATTATTTCATGGTCTGCTAAAAATAATTTGTTAAAGGCATAGGTCACCCAAAACTAAACACCCTTCACTTGTTACAAACGTGTTTAAGTTTCTTCCCTCTGATGACCAAAAAAGTTAAAAACCTGTAACCATTGACTTGCATAGTATTTGTTTTTCCTGCTATAGCAGTCAATGGTTACAGGTTTCTAACAAAAGGTTATAAGGTTGTATAAGCCAAGGTTGTAGCAGAAAAAAAATAAACTCATAAAAGTTTGGAACAACCTGAGGGGGAGCAAATATTTAG
>CAIGQW010053273.1:1683440-1720396 GCA_903798125.1 Danio choprae | reverse complement strand
GGGGGGGGGGGTTCTCGAGACCTACCTGATCTCAAACTCCCCTCTCGCCCTGCAAACGGGAGGGAGCCCCGGGCTCAAGGATCTTATGAGCTCAGGGCTCTCTCCCAGGACAGCATGCCAAACACGCTTTATTATCAATCATCAGCTAAGTGGGAACTCTTGAAATGAAATTTCAATGAAAGTGTGATTGCATCAACAACTACAACAGCCTACGAAATTGCTATATTTGAGACTATTTGCATATGTAATACAATGTTACATTGAAATGTGCCTTCCATAGAAATTGCTACATCAACCGAATTAGCAACAGTAATTATCTACATGTTTTAAAGAAAAAACACTAGAGCATTTTCATTTTAAAAGTATAGGATTTGTTACGTCCACACTATTCTGGCCTTACTGAGCCGCAAAAACTGAGCATTAAAAATCATGTTTTAATTTGGAAATGCTGGTGTTACATGACAGTGTAACACCAGCAAATTGTAGAAAATGGAGTTGTGCTGTACACAATCACTCTCTGACTGGACTTCTGGACTATTGCATTTCATTTCAAGTTCCAATTTCGTTCCAGGTCCCTCTCAAATGACCATTCTGACACTGATAGACAGCAAGTACACTAAGAAATAAATATACAAAACCTGTCACTGGGCAGTATTTGTTCAAAATGTACACTTTTATGCCTTACAGGTGCCTATTTTTATCTTAAATTTACAATTTTGTACTTTTAGGGTACACGTTTCTACCTTTAAGATACTGTGAGGTAGACATGTGTACTTTTTAGGTATTAATATGTACCTTTGAGGTACAAATGTGGACCTGTTATGTACAAAATTGCACCTTTTAAAAAGGTACCGCCCCAGTGACAGATTTTTTACCTTTATTTCTAAGAATGTATGGATGCTGGCAAGATATGCGCTTGCCCAGTAAGTGTGAATGTTCATGTGTCATGCATTTACACTGTAAAGTGTGGATGGACGTCTTATTTTTTAATGCAGTAAAAAAAAGGCAATATGGACGAGGAGCCTTTTTATTCTAAAATGCCCTTTTCAAATGAACTAGTGTAAACAGCCTTAGTTGCAGTGTGTACATAATCATAGTTTCCTTCACATATTGATATCCTATTCTTGGCTTTATACTGTTACCTACCTTTGATTAAAGGACAAATATTATGCAAATGTATAACTTGATGACGTAGCTACATTATATAATAGGAGGACTTCAAATATGTCTGCAGGAGATACATTTTTTGTTGTATATATTAACTCCTATTGCGAGAACTTATGACATCACAGACTGTTTACAAGGACAAACAGCTATATTACATACTAGTGGAAACATAAAATCATAAAGAGCCCACTCTTCTTCATGGATATCTAAAGCGATCATACCTGTGACGCTGACGGAGGAGACAGTGAGCACAGTGAGAAAGCAGGACACAGGGATGGAGCCTGGGATACTCAGAGCAAACAGGTGACCCAAGCTCACGCTGACCATCGGGAGGAAGCGGGCGATCAGCGGGAACAGGCCAGAATGAGTACAGGCTTCAGCCCATACAGCCAAAACACACTGAACGCTCCCGCAGACCGCTGGCACAAACAAACGCTCTGCCAGCCTCAGGGAGAAAGGCTTGAGGTGAATCAGACCCACACCGTGCAAAGCTAGCAGTGCCAGCAGATTCAGAATTACCTGGAGAAGAAGGAAGAAGGAAGCTCAGTGCACCAGACAAAACATGCTGGAGATTAAACCTAACAAATAGCACCATAAATGCTTGCAGAGTCATACATTATGGACTTTTATTGTGTATACCTAAGAAACTCAAGCCCAATATCAGAGTAAATTAATAAACATGTCATTGTAAACTGCAACAGCAGCTGCCCTATCCAACTATAGTAGCCATTTTAAAATGTACGACACGTTAAAAAGTATATTTGACACCATAGGACTATAGAACTGCAAAAAAAAAAGAGAATTTATATAAACTTGAGAAGTTTTAGAAACAAATCTACACTGTGGGAAAAAAAATCTTGCTGCCTTAAATGTTTTAGTTGAATCAAATTAACTTTTCTAGTCATGTTAACTTACATCAATCAAAGAGACTAAAAAATATTAAGTCAAATTTTGTATACATTTTTTAAAAATTGTTTAAACCTGATTAACTATTAAAATATGTCAAAGCAACATAAAAATATTTGTTGTCTTGGCTTTTTGTCATTACATTTTATAGTGTATGATTTCTTATATAAATACAGAAATTCAAAATCTAGATTAAAAAACTAATTTGAACCATGGAAAGCCTGTTTTTTCGACTTATTTGGATCATAAATGATCATTTATTTAGGACAATGTACTTTTCAGCACATGTTTTATGGCAGAACAGTTTTGCTGCTGCAGAGATGGCATATAGTTAAGGTTAGGGACTGGTTTAATGGTGTGGGTAGGTTTTATATATATTGTTGGTACTGATCTCTTTTTTATTTTTGCAGCTAAAAAGCTATTTTCTATTCATAGTACAAAAGATTATGAAGATCACAAAGATTTATTCAAAGGAATCTGTTTCAGGAGCAGTTCAGGATGCAGTTCATTAATTCAAGTCATCAAATGTCAAGACATTACATCTTTGTCATTAAATCAAAAGAGAGACAAAACCAAATGCTACAATTTCCTGATGTTAATGTAAATTTAAAATTCGCAAATTTGAGAAAAAAAAGTTCTTTTTTTTTTTACAAAGAGTACTACATAATAAAAAAACATAACAAACATTTTCATTCAGTGGTCTTAGACTTTGACCCCCGGTGTAGATATAAATGTCCCCTTTAAGTCTCTTACTTGTCAACTGCTGCGTTCATTTTAAATATACAGCCAGCCATAACATGCAAACACACAAACACTAAAAGGACTCCACCAGTTTATAGCTCTAGTCCAATGATCACATGAACACACCTAATGATTCACCTGAGAGCAGAGAGTCCTCTAGCTGCAACCTACAAACATCCAGATGCTAAATACTGATAATGGCATGCTACATATGCAAATCCCTTGTGTAGGTCTTCACATTATTGTAGTTTATTTGACATTTTCCTCTCCTAATCCATCTCAACATCTTATTTTTGAATAAAACTATGCTGTATAAGTTATGCTGGATAAGTTTAATTAATAAAGGGACTAAGCCGAAAAGAAAATGAATGAATGAATGAATGAATTCTGTTCTGTCATCGTGTAAAACAGCAGCCAAAGCACACCTGAAAATAACCGTTTAAATAATATAATTTTAGTTTTTTATTTAAGCCCTGTCTCAAAAATTCTCTTTTATTCATTCTCTCAGATACTTAAAAACTGTCTACAGCTTCATGAGTAGAAAGCCAGAAATATTGTCTCATCAATACTTACGGCACATATTCAAGATCATAAAAGAGATAGAGAACTGATAACGGAGAACCTGTATGGGCAAAGTACCTGTATGAATGCAATTGGCACCGCAAAAGGATAGTGATACTGGGGAATGAAGATCCTGCTTACAAAGCTGTGTAGATTATCGGCCAGCGCATACACAATCACAGCCACCAGGGCCGCGATGCACAGCAGGAGCGGCACCAGTGGTTTACACACTTCATACACACAAGCTCTCAGAGCATGCGGTGTGTGCATCTGCCACCATGCCGTACTAAAAAAAAACACACAGATTGTACAGTGATTATTAAATCGAACATTACACTACAACAGATATAGTAGTATAATGGCACAAGCATTAATGGTTGAGATTTGCAAGATGTAAACAACTTACAATCACAATTGAACTAAGTTTTGTGCTTATTAGTAATGTTTTCATGTGTATTTGATCTCACCATCTGGACACCAGATTTTGCCAGGGGTCCATACTGGTGGTCCACCCACCTGTGGACCAGTGAGGTTTTAGATTTTTAAGCCCTTTACAACATTAGGGGCTGGGGGATGAATTTAAAATTACCTGAACACAAAGTTACAGATAAATAAGAATTAAAAAAATAAACATAACTGTCACCGTTAGGAACAAAAGTGTTCATTATGAAAGACATTTATAAATAAGTCAAAAGCAGCATATGTGGAGTGCCATGAAAATCACTGACCATTATTATTGCTCGGTGTAATCTTCATTGCTGCCATTAACACAAAACGCGCTGCCATATGTCATGTTTTCTCCTGCAATATGTAACACAGATCACTCAGATGTACATAGTGTATTATTAAACATTAAAATATTATAAATATTAAATATTATACAAATATATTTAGCCTATAATTGAAATGAAAAGTTATTTTGGTTGACATACTGTACAAAAATATATATATTTGACATAGAATGTGATATCAAATCATACAAAACTATATAAAATATATCAAGCTAAAGTTTGTAGTGCACAAAGTTCACATCAAAATCATATAATTTTTGAATATTATGAACTACTTATTGCTACCCCTACAAATGATTAAATTAAAGGTTACTCTGGTCCATCAAGAAAACATTAATGAATTCAAACGAATGATAATGTAAATCATATGATACAATAAACAGTATTACCAAAGCATCAAATAATTCAATAAAAAACATTAAATAAAAACTAAGTAGGCTATGAAAAAAGTAAATTCGGGTAAACTCACATTGATTGGTCATCACGCGATTCCGTTAACGGACAGAAAGCAGTTCAGGGTCTGTCACGAGTAGCTCAGCACGGGTTACCAGCACGACTGGACTTTGACCTGCTTTATGTGAGAATTTAAAATACATAGAAAGTTTAACTAACTTCCGTGGATGAGTTGTTTCCTCCCCTTGACTCGGGCCGTTATGTTCAGTGTTAGTGTCGCCGAGCTTTTGTTTGAGTCTATTGAGCAGACTACATGGTGAATGAATGTACCTGCAGAAGACGGAGGATAAGAGAAGTTAATTAATGATTGAATACGTCACCACGCAGCGTGCACGCGCATCGGGAAGTCTGGTAAGTAAATGCCAACGCAGTGCTACATTTGGCACAAACAACCCAGCGCTTTCAGCTTTTTTGACAAAACAAGTTTAGACTGGAAACAGAATTGAAGATTTCAAGTCAGAGTTTGGCTATCATTTGGATCCTTCAACAGTTGGGGACCATCCGAACCAATGGCTTGTCACAAATTAGTTTTTGTTCAACGAAATATCCAACATAGAAACATACAATTTTATGTTATCTTTAAAAGTAAATGTGGCTTTCAATGTTCCAATGTTATTAACACAGACAATGTAAATAAACATTCATTATGTCATCCATGAATAATCACAAATAATCAGACAAACATTTCTGTGTAAATATGTGCTCACACAGCAGCTGGATCCACAGAATAAATGGTGAACTGTACTGAGAGCAAACAAGCACATTATATCCAGACAGGTGACTGAGTAAGAATCCTAGAACAGACTGTCAAAGCTCTATAACCATGACAACCCGGCACTTATTAATCAGGTCAAATATCAGTCAGAACTAAAATGGTGACATCATATACTGTGGAATGACACAGGGATGGGTCAATGATTTTATGGACATTCACCCCAAGTCATTATTTATTCACTCCTGTTACCCAAAATAAAAACTCTACAGCATTCTGGCTGTATCAGAGTTTTCATGTGGTATTTTATCAGTCAAAATGTGAAATTATGACAACAAAATGTTTTTAAAGAAGTGTCTTAATGTTCACCAAGGCTGCATTCATGTGTTTGATTGAATACATGAAAAACAATTATTTTATAGTACTACATTTTAAAATAGCTTTTATATTTAAAGGGGCGGTCCACTACGATATCATATTTTAAACTTTAGATTTTGTGTAATGTAGCTGTGTGAACATAAACAACATCTTTGAATGTAAGACACTCAAAGTTCAATGCAAAGGCAGACACTGGCTTTTACAGAGTTTGCTTAGAAAAGCCTACAGCAAATGGAGTTTGGGGACTACGTAGTCACAGAGGCATTAGTAGTAGGTCACAGAGGCAGGTAGTAGAGAAAGGTAAAATGCCGTCCTATTTTCACAGACCTTGTTCTGTTTCTGTATTTGGGCTTCCAATAGACATGACACAAAGAGAGAAGTGATTAGAATTTCATGTTGATTATGTTCCAGAGAATTATATATATAAAAAGATATAGCTGTGCAATGCATTTTACAAAGGACATCTTCCAGAATTTCTCCCAGTTCACTGCTGGATTCAGCCAAATTCTCCTCAAAGAAGGAGAATTTTTATTTGTTAAAATTGATATTTTATATGCGTTAACTGTATGTTGTATGGGCAGCACGGTGGCGCAGTGGGAAGCACAATCGCCTCACAGCAAGAAGGTTGCTGGTTCGAGCCCCGGCTGGGTCAGCTGGCATTTCTGTGTGGAGTTTGCATGTTCTCCCCGTGTTTGAGTGGGTTTCTTCCGGGTGCTCCGGTTTCCCCCACAGTCCAAAAACATGTGGTATAGGTGAATTGGGTAAGCCAAATTGTCCGTAGTGTATGTGTGTGAATGAGGGTATAGATGTTTCCCAGTGATGGGTTGCAGCTGGAAGGGCATCCGCTGCGTAAAACATATGCTAGAAAAGTTGGCGGTTCATTCCGCTGTGGCGACCCCAGATAAATAAAGGGACTAAGCCGAAATGAAAATGAATGAATGAATGTATGTATGTTGCGTATGAAATGTGATTTAAAGCTGAAAGCATTATTACTCCAGTCACATGCTTCAGATATCATTCTGATATGATGATTTCATGCTCAGTTATCATATTTTTTTTGGCCATATTAATGATTTTACTTTTCAATGACGATATCTGCTGTTACGTGTTGTGGCTTTATGGTATTGGTAATAACTGGACATATTTTCAAATGGTAAATAAGCAATTCATACATCATTGCAAAAAATGCATCCTGATATTTCACTGTGATGCACAAGTGTGTGATTGTGTCTGTGTGTGACACTCTGACCTGTCATGGCCAGCTCTCCCTGCTCATGTGGAGCTCTTCACAGCACCACATTACCCTGGAAACACACTAAAAGAAGAGCCTGACACAGAGGGAGGGAGAAAGTAGAAAGGGGAAAAAACTGTTGTTTTTACACGACATGTAGAGACTGATTTAAATGGAGTCACATGGAGTAATACTTCTAGTAACAGCCCTGTTCTTTTTGGCAGGTTGTGGATGTATCGGAGCAGGGAAATGCTGTAGGAGTGTTTATTTTGCATACTGTTGATTTGAGTGTTTATAAGGATGGTTGCATTCTCTCCTTTTGGCCCACAGAAGAGAGAGAGAGAGACAAAGTGTCAGTCCCGAATGACATGGGTATTGTGGTGTCCAGGTAAGTACCTTTTAAAAACATTATTAAATCATTTTAGTCCATGATATTATTATGTGCCCATGCAACAAAACAGACACTGCTAGAGAATTTCTTAAAATAAATGTAAATACTTCAAGTGGCTCTAAGGTGTCTACTGGTGGGTGATAGGATCTGTGTAACACTACTAATCACATTATCCAGAATCTACAGTAATTTCCACTTCTCTGTTTACCTTCTCTGTCTCCTCACAGAGCTGAGAAATGTCGTTTGGTTCACGCCACTGGCCCTGCGCAGCTTCAGATCAGCGCCCCCTGTATGGAGATGAATGGAACTGTCAAACTATCTCAGGTTGAGATAATTGAATTCTCTGGGAACAATACTGAAGGTAGCCTAATAAATCTTTATCGTTCTGTGTAATCTCTCTCTCTCTCTCTCTCTCTGTGTGTGTGTGTGTGTGTGTGTGTGTGTGTGTGTGTGTGTGTGCGCGCGTGCGTGTGTTCTTTTTGTATTTGTTGTGTGTTTTTTTTGTATTTTTTTTTAAAGATTTATTTTTGGCATTTTGCCTTTATTTGACAGGACAGTAGGATGACAGGAAGTGAATTGGGAGAGAGAGGGGGATAGGATCGGGAAAGGTCCACAAGCCAGGACTCGAACTCGGGACGCCCGGAGCGCTGCCGCGCCACATGTCATTGCACTAACCACTGGGCTATCACGCTGACGTTCTTTTTGTATTTGTTGTGTGTTCTTTTTGTATTTGTTATGTACTTGAATTTTGTTGAATAAAATGTAGCCCATTAACTCAAGAAATCAGTTTGTGTGTATCTGATATATTGTCACATATAAAAATATCAAATATTAGTTGACGTTCACAGTGAATAATTTAAGCTTTCTGCTTATACAAAATCAAGGCCAAAATATTAATATCCCTGGTAAATTAAAGTTAACTTTTGTTCAAATGTAAATAAAATATTTTTTTCCCACAATGATGCTTTCTGTAGATTGTCTTATTATCTTTTAGGAGAAGCCTTTGCCATTTTTGGTCAAACTTGCTGGTTGAATAAAAGTAACTTTAAGTCAGAATTGGCCATATAACAATATATAACAATACGTTTTTATAAAGCATTCATATTTTATACATTTATATTTTGATACTTATAACTTGACTATACATAAAAAATTTACATTTAATCTGTCCTAAATTCTCAAAAATACACACAAAAACAAACAATAAAAATTTTTTAAATTTAAATTATTGAATAACGTCAAAAATACAATGCAAGTCAAGTACAACAAATGTAAAGAAAATGTCAAAGGCTAGGGGGAGATATAAACAATATAACAGGATTATATGTTATACAGATAACATAAATGATATACAGGCTTGTAGTATTCACATAGCTTTTAGATTTTTTGAGATATAATATGGACTCAGTATAATGCTTCACTTCATTTTTAAATGCAATAAAACTTGGATTTTTACCTGAAAAATTACATTAATGAATATGAAATTTGGCCATTAAAAATATGAAATTAATGAAAAATGTATGGGACTTTTTGTCTAAGCTTCAGAAGTTCCTCAAAGAACATCTTTCCAATGTAAACTAATATTTTCATCAATATTAACAGCAATAAAGTCAATTACATTTCGCCAAAAAGAAAAAAGACACATAAGGGCAATACCAAAAGAAATGAACAGCGCTTTCTGGCCTCTGCTTGCAAAAGCTACATCTCACATCTATATCTTTTTAAAATTGAGTTAAAGTTTGGCAGGAAATATTCTGTGAAGATTTAACTAAATCTTTTCTGCAAACAAAATCACTCATAATTGATTCCAATATGCTGTTGCATTTGGTTTTGATGCAACATCCTTCTGGAAAAGAGCTTTTATTGATCTGTTATTGTTCTTACAACTATATAAAAAGCATATTTTACCTATCGGAGAGTCACTGGGTGAAAATCGTGGTAATAGCTGATAATTTAATCTGTTTTATGTTTATACAACATATTTTAGGAGAGATTGCACCAAAACAATATATATATATTAGCTAGACATATATTGGTCTTTTAAAGACCACTCGGTTTGCGTTTTAAGGCGTACATTTTTCTTCATAGTTTTAATTATTTTATCAGTTTTATAAATATTTACTCTATCTTTAGCTAATCTTGGCCTATAGCTTATATCGTAGCTTCCACCAAATTACAGTTAGCAAAGGTCACAAAAACGAGTGAGTTAAACTATCGCCATTACTGTACATTTGTGTGAAACACTGTAAGAACAACCTCACCTGAAGGTAAGCAGTTCATATTTCCTTTATAAAAACAGCAGCCTATGCTCAACACATTTCTAAACCAGAACTACTATTGACAGCTAGATTTGCCAGGAGAAAGCACATGTAATTTGCAGTGCAATTCTGATGAAGTTACATATAACATTTTTCAAAATCCTTATTTATTTATTTTATTAAGAGTTTTAATACTCTGGAGAGAAATTAAGGCATATTTGTAACAACTACTTATTTGTTGGACCTCTTTAATATTGTCAACCAAATGCATTCAGTGTTATGACAGTGTAGGCTACTACAGTGAGCTCTAGGACAAACGAAAACACAATCCAGGTGTTTGTAAAGAGTACTTTATTGTGTTTCATTTGCAAACTCATCTGAAAACAACAAACCGGAAGACCGAAAACGGAGAAACCATTATAATAGGCGCATATAACTATAAATCGCGGTTGTCTTGAGAGTGTTGTTCTGAAGGCTTCTTAGCTCAACAACCCTGAAAAACAAAACAAAACATGAAACAGTTCACACAAAGGCCCTATTGTCTATTTTAGACTATAGTAAACTAAAGTTTAAAACTATAGTTTAAAATAGAAGCTAAAGTGGGCCACGCTGCTCCCACCCACCATAACCCTGGCAGCAGGTCCCACTACCGGCCTCCCGTGTTTCCCTGAGGGTCCTCAGAACCCCGTGTAGCTACCCTACCGGGTGCACGGGCCGCCTCGCCTCAGGGAGTGCACGAGCTAACCGGGCGCCAGTCCGTGCCGGATTACCCGGAATGTTGCTCGGCGGCACATTTCGAGCAACAAACACGTAATATTCCTCGCGATGTTGCGTTTACGTACGCAAACCGCGAGGAACTACAGCACTGACGGGCCCGAGTGAAGCTTCACGAAGCGGACTTCGTGAAATTGGCGTGGCTCCACTCGTACCGTCCGGTATTGAACTCACCTTGGTCAAGTACAAACAGCAACACCTTGAGAACTGACGAGACTCCGATAAAACCTAAGAGCTTTAACAGAATGCAGATGGAATGTTTAGAACGCGACGTCACTGCATGAGAGCGACGTCACGAGGACCGCTGAAGAGGGGGAAACGCAAGATGGCGCCGCGAACACAAGCGTAAGCAATAACGCCCATTAACAAAGTTACTTTTAAGCAACATAACGGTCTTAATTATTTTCAATCTGCATCTCAGTTGGATGTTAAGTATTATTTACTTATCCCAGTCGATTTAGGGACATGCCAGCTGATAAGAAAAGGAAGAATTGTATGATGAAAAAGAAAGAAATGTCAGCTAATTCGAAAACGTCGGCTAGCTCTGCTGCTTGTAATGTCCTAATTTATAGCTGTCACGATTACTTTGGGTACTCCAGGCGCAGGAATTTGAAATTGCGAGAAAACATTGATGAGAAGAACGCGAGGAAAGATGTGATTTTTGTCAGAAATTACTGCCTGAAAATGCCGACCGTCTTCCTCGTGTGATTGATACAGTGCATCGCGTTAGTCCGAAGAAGATGCGCTTCACTCGCGGTATAATCATCCAGTTCTCCTCGCGTATGCATCGAGCAGCAGTTTGCAGCTGAATGTTCTCATCCGTTTAGATCCAAAATAGTTAAAGCTGATGTAGCGTTATTCTTTTCACAGTTAACTGTCTTTGAGCTTCTGCTTTGAGGTTTGTTTTTAAGTGACTTTTACGTTATATTATTCCAAATTTGTTACTGTTATGTCTTTATGTCATGTTTTATTTGCAAAACAGTGTAAAACAGATTTTCTGTCTTTCAAGAGACTCACAGCATCTTTGCGGATGTGCCTTTTTGGACATCAGCTTTAACTATTTTGGATCTAAACGGATGAGAACATGAGAACATTCAGCTGCAAACTCTGTACTCATATTTATAAATGATTATGTATAATATGTAGCTTTATTTTTTTAAATTAATTTCTGTATTATAACAATCACCTCACAGCAAGAAGGTCGCTGGTTCGAGCCCCATCTGGGTCAGTTGGCATTTCTGTGTGGAGTTTGCATGTTCTCCCTGTGTTCGCGTGGGTTTCCTCCACGTGCTCCGGTTTCCCCCACAACTCCAAAGACAAGTGCTATAGGTGAATTGGGTAAGCTAAATTGTCCGTAGTGTATGTGTGTGAATGAGTGTGTGTGGATGTTTCCCAGTGATGAGTTGCACCTGGAAGGGCATCTGCTGCGTAAAACATATGCTGGATAATTTGGCGGTTCATTCCGCTGTGGCGACCCCAGATTAATAAAGGGACTAAACCGAAAAGAAAATGAAGGAATGAATGAATTATAACAATGTATTTAAATATAGCCTATTTTATAGTAGGCCTATTATGTTACTATAGCCTGATATATTTACCATTATTAAAAAAAACTAATTTCTAAATATAGTATAGCTATAGTAGTAATAACAAAGAGTATTGTTATATTATTTCATATAAACAGTATTGATATTTTTGGGTTAGTACATATATGTGACTGTGCTCTATAGTTGGAAGCCAGGAGACCCGCACTGACTCTACGTCTCTTCCAGCTGAGTGCTTTAGGAATGGACCCTGTGATCCTCCATTTTTTTGTTTCTTCTGTTAAACACAAAGGGAAAAAACTGCTACTTCTTACTTTTGTCAGAGGTTGTTTCCTTCTAACATTATTCAGTATATCTTCCTTTGTGTTCAACAGGCGAAAGAAATTCATAAAGGTTTAGAATCACTTTAGTGTGTACATTTTATTTTTGGGTGAATATCTCTTTAAACGCTGGCATGTTTCAGTGCTGCGTTAGCTGTGTCTTGTATTGTGTTACTTTAGCAAAATCATCTGCTGAAGTCAAGTATATTGCTGATCTAGATACATGAATATAACTAGTTGCAGATGCTCACAATTTAGTGTTCATGGACCAACGCTCAACATTATGAAAGATGACTTGCGTATTGTGTATCAAAAAACACATGATTAATGTAACAAAACATCAATGTATTGGCAAATTATGTTAACCGCATATCTTAATTTACTTCTGAATTGAAAAACCCATTATATAAAAAAGAAGGAAGGAGTGGAGACTTATCTTCTGGGTTTTGACGTCACAACTGCAGCACTCTATATGTGTTTGTGTCTAGTTTAGGCTTTGTTTGTAAGAAAATAAATGTTTTGACATTTATTGACCAAAAAAGGTTGTAAAAAATTAAACCAGTGGAATAAATACAAACTTTGCTGGACATACACAGCTGCAGTCTGTGGAGTTTGACATTTTCTACCCTTAATGATTTACACAGAGTACTGGGATGAAGAAAAGAAAAACTGGAATCAATCTCATATAAACAATCCCAACACATTTTAATATCAGCCAAATTGGCTATAGCATTCAGAAAGCCGAAGCATTAATAGAAATAATTACAAATAATTGATCAAAAATTAAGGCCTCACGGTGGCGCAGTGGGTAGCACGATCGCCTCACAGCAAGAAGGTCGCTGGTTCGAGCCTCAGCTGGGTCAGTTGGCATTTTTGTGTAGAGTTTGCATGTTCTCTCCGTGTTGGCGTGAGTTTCCTCCGGGTGCTCCGGTTTCCCCCACAAGTCCAAAGACAAGCGGTATAGGTGAATTGGGTAAGCTAAATTGTCCATGATGTATGTGTGTGAATGAGTGTGTGTGGATGTTTCCCAGTGATGGGTTGCAGCTGGAAGGGCATCCGCTGCGTAAAACATGCTGGATAAGTTGGCGGTTCATTCCGCTGTGGCGGCCCCAGATTAATAAAGGGACTAAGCTGAAATGAAAATGAATGAATGAATGAATAAATGATCAAAAATTATACTAGAACGCAGACAAAAAAATACAAAAGATTTCTATGAAATGATACTTTCTAAAGCTTGTGTTAATAACACATGCCTGCCATTGTGTCCCTACAGTGCTACAGTTTCACAAACAAACATAGAAACAAACAGACATTCTTCGGGCTGTGTGAAACTTTGCCTCGTTTACTGCTCAGTATTTGTTTGGGAAGCAAAGGCTGCATTTACAATTTAAAGCAGAAGGAGCTTTGAGGAAAATGAGCAGATGTCACATTAACAGTTTAATTCAAGCAAGAAAGTTACTATAAATCAAGATGAGAGTAAACAAAAAGGACAGAGGGTGAAGAAAAGGGTGACAAATATGGTGTCTTTTTTGCAATTTTATATTTCCTGATAAATGTATTACATAACCTAACAATGTAGTGTATTATTTAGCCATTATTTAGCCATATTAGTATTACATTAATCATTTTTTCACGGCTTTATTATTTAAATATATTTTTAAAATATATTTTTACATGTGCTATATAAATGTATATATATTATAATTAAATAATACTACTAAATAATAAATAAATAGTTAATTACTAAATAATTACTAAATAATAAATGAATATATTAATAATGAAAATATAATTAAAATACTACATGGTCTTTTTTTTTTGTTGCTATTATTGGTATTGTATAATCATTCATTCAGCTTAGTCCCTTTATTCATCAGGGGTCGCTACAGCGGAATGAAGCGCCAACTATTCCAGCATATATTTTACACAGCGGATGCCCTTCCAGCTGCAACCCAGTACTGGGAAACATAACACACACACACGCACGCACGCACGCACGCACGCACGCACGCACGCACACACACACACACACACACACACACACACAGGCCAATTTAGTTTATTCAATTCACCTAGAGCACGTTTTTGGACTGTGAGGGAAATCTGGAGGAAACCCACGCGAACACAGGGAGAACATACAAACTCCACACAGAAATGCCAACTTATCCAGCTGGGACTCGAACCAGCGACCTTGCTGTGAGGCAACAGTGGTAACCACTGAGCCACCATGTCACCCAGTATTATATATTACATCTCTGAATAATAATAATAATAATATTTAATGTTAATGTTATAATATAACCTTATACAATTTACTATTTAGCTAAATTCATATGCTATATGCACATTCTTTTGTATTCTTATTCTGAATTCATTTTCTTTTAGCAATAAATATATAAACATTTAGACCAAAAGACCAGAAAATAACTAAAAGTATAGCTAAAGGCATATGACATAAAAAGATAAAAGTATTCCCTAATCATGACGTTGGATCATGCAGAATTTAACTTTGACAAGTATGGCATGAAAATAAATATCTCTAAAGGTGCATCATGGGTTTTTCCAAAACTTTTAAAGAAACAAAATCTACATTTCGTTTTACTAGTCTAAAATGTGTTTTATTCGACATTATATCAGTATAAACTTCTGAATATGCACCCAAATAGGCTACGCGCATGCTCAGTTCGGAATTCCACCTGGTTCCATGAGTTTGGGAGTGTGTGAGACTCCGCACGTAGCCTAGTGGAATCCCTGCCGCCAGATGGCGAGGAAAAGTGCGGTTCAGCCTCCAGATAAAGCCCAGCTGCAGACCAGAAACATCGTAAACACAGGAGAGTCTTCCGTGCATGCTGAGCTCCATATCAGCATCACTAGAGCAAAATCTGGACCGATTCACGGCTTCTCTGCGCGAGGTGACAGCCTGAAAGGTACGACTGAGAAAGTTTGTTATTTAAGGATTTATTGTTGCAATTACTTTTTCATCGACGGAGCAAATGTGTAAGCGATGCATTATAGATGTAAATATATACTCATTAACACATTACAAAGAAAGTCCTTGCTTTGAGATGCAAAATGTGCCCTTAAATAGAGTTTCCGGTAGGAATTTCTTCTGGTTGACAAAATGTGCACGTGCACGAGTTTTCCCTGTGTTCTGTTGTAAACGTAGGCTACCTAATAATGTAAAGTAGGCTATACACACAACAATAAACACTATGTACAGGTACTGATTGAACCCAATGAAAAACAGGGTTTATGTTCATTAACGAGTAAGTTAGAGCCTCGGATTTAATTTTAGATATGAAAAAATCATAAATGTGTTTAAAATTGTTTTTGCTATTTTAAGAATCTACAGAACCTAAGAAACTGCTTTTTAAAATGGCCTAAAGCGGATTTTGACTTGAGACAAGATGTTACATTATTTGCAAAGTGCTTTACTAAAGTTGCAAAAATGTGTAGTGTTTCCCTGGGTCAAGCACGCGCAACTTCGTGGCGTGCGTCAGATTATTTGACGTACTGCTGCACACGTTTTAGCGTTTTTATGTGTTCCCATTGTCCTGCTGTGTAGATTTTTGTATATTTCCCCTTGGCATGCGTTTTCTGTGAAGTATTTGAAGAGGTTACAGTCAGGTTAACGGGTCGTCTGAAGCTCTCGAGAGGCGGAGCGAAGACGTGGCAGTTCCGCGGCCGCTTCCATGCTGGACCCTCACGAGCTCACGAACACCATCAGGGGCTTCCCTCTAATTATGCAACAGCTTCCAACTACTTTGCAGTGTATAATAAATAGATTTGTTGGGATAAAACGATATGCTGGACATTTATGGTCAAATCGTAACAATGAAATGAAGAAGTTGAGCTGGACTGACAGATTGCCTTCACTGAGAGTGTCAACTCGCTTTGATTTGATTTGATCATGATTTTGATGTTGGCAATTCATCAAATGCACTGCTAAAACTTTTTCATACTTTTTGATTATGATTCTACCTGACTTTAGATAAAATGATAGTACGACAGGATAGTGCTGTACAGTAAGTGATATAAAGAGCACATGGAGACCCATTAATTAATGTTCAACATATGAAGGAAACATTTTGAATGGAAAAATCTCAGTAAACAAAAAAGTTGTTTTTCTAGCATTTTCAAAATGCTTTTTATTAAACATTCCTGTTCAGCTTTATTATGAATTAAGAACGTTTATGTTGGTTATGAACCATTATATCATTTTGAAAACCTGTTAGTTAAATATTTAAAACACTTTTTTTAATCTTAGAATGTATTTCTTGGATATGTGATCATTAGAGGAACATTCTACTTTAAAAACCATAAACCATATATATATATTTTCAAATGTATTAGGAACAGTTCTTCTTAAATAGCCTTTAAATAAATAAATAAGTAAATTAAAATCTATTAATGTTATAAAATGTTTGTAAAAGTTGGAAAGTTATAAGAACACTTGCTATTTAATTTTTTTTATTAATTACTCCTGTCTCTGCATGTCTTTTGAAGAGTAACGAAAGCGAAGTTTTAAGGGTATATATCGCCAAAGGCGTTTTTTTCTTTGTATATATTTTTATTATAAAGCCAATGGTCTATGTTCAGGAAGTCACTTGATAAGTATTTTTCATGACAACCTCATACCGTTCAGTATATTATGACATGCACTATAGGTGGCATTAACATCAGTTTATGCAAAAAAGCCTTTTATAGATCACATGCTGGTTCAGACAGGTTTCTTTAGCAGATGAGCTCATAGACGAGCACAGCAGGGCAAACACCATTAGTTAGGTGCTTTAAGGGGAGTTTTTTCCACATACCTTTTTTACATACCACAAAACATTTGCAACTTATTAAAGTCAGATTTATGATACGAGTGATGTAACTTTTTGGTATGTTTGTCTAGTGAGGGTTTCTTTTTGCCCCTAGGCTTCCCCCTGGTTGCCTTAGTTGTCCTTTTCAGCAAACAAACGTGACATCTTGTTTATACACGCTGATACTGGCTTAAACGAACAAAAGGGATCTTCCCGCATGCTCTTTGTTTGCCACCTCGTGTCACATTGGTGCTGAAATTCCAGTGACCACATGCAGCCATGTGTATCCAAATGTGTGTGCACTGGGAGTAATAAAAACCAAAACCTCATTTTTGTTGAATTTTTAGCAGGCTGCACATGTTAGTGGGTTTAGTAACACATTTTCCTTGTCCTGAGACTTGGTTGTAGTGTCAGTTTGTGTTCAATGCATTACATGTGAGACACTCTTTATTTCTTTAAGGATGATGTTGTCTTGGTTCCTGTTGAGTTTCCTCTTTCACTTCCTGTACGCCCACAATGACTTCTTCGCTTCCACAGGTGAGACGAGCTTCCGTTGTTTTTGTTGTAGACTGTATTTACGTATTATTAGGCTGTACATCCTCCCAAATATATGATTTATGGAAGGAAACCGTGCAGAAGGTATTTTCTTATGGAATGGACTCACTCAAGGAGATATTCAGCAAAGTTCACTTGAAATTCATTTAAAATTTTTATCATATATTGATGTTAACAATCGTTTCTAAATTATGTATTAATTTGTTTATGGTTTTTAATTGTATCCATTAATGGAATGTTTTTGCCATGAAAATAGCCATTGTTGCTGACATGGCATTAATAAACATATATTATATGGAAGAAGACAAAATGTCTTTCATCACTAATGTTCATGCATTCTTTTTTAAAAAAGAAATTGTGCATACACACAGCATATGGGGCAACAACAAAAATAACATTTTGAGCAATGTGCAAAGCATTTTATTGATGAATTAATGTTGAGGTTTGAATTTGTTTTTTTTTGCCAACCAATTTATGTATTTTGTTAGTTACACTTTCACAAAAAGGAAAATTTACATTTGACATAATTGAGCTTGGCTTTACAATGTCATTGGGACAAACCATTGAAAAACACCCATTTTAAACCAATTCCAATCCATTTACAATTTAGTTTGACGCTGTTTTAGGATCTTAATGGGTTATCTGAAAAGCTAATAATGATGTTCAACAAATTTGTCATGAAAACTATAATGTTTTTGGATATTGCCAATCTTTGTTAGTTTGATTTGAAGAAATTTGAAGTGTCTTAGTTATATTTGACGTTTTGACTTGTAGGTCAGATGACAGACCTGCTGTACGCTGAGAAGGACCTGGTGACATCTCTCAAAGAATACATCAAACAAGAAGAGAACAGATTAGAGCAGGTTAAAGAGTGAGTAAACACACACGCATGTATATGTAACATGTCTGTTTGTATCAGGAATTTGGGACTGTCGGTTGTCAAATGGCAGCTCACAGATATCAGTTAATTTTCTGCTTGCTTTCTTGCTTCAGATGGGCAGATAAACTGGACTCATTGACAATCACCGCCACGCAGGACCCCGAGGGATTCCTGGGGCACCCGGTCAATGCTTTTAAACTGATGAAGAGACTCAACAGTGAGTGGAGCGACCTGGAGAACCTGGTGCTGAAAGACACCACCAACGGTTAGTGACACTGACAGTTCAACATGGTAACTAAGCTTGGGTGTAATACTTTTTTTATTTTTTTAATATTTTTTTTAATGTATTTATGTATTTACTGCTTTTATTACAGTCTCAAGTAATAAAGCATAACTCATTTGATAAGAATGACTGAATCATTCATTTGGTTTGTATCCATCAAATCCGCCTTAATAGGATGCATAAGAAATATATAAAATATTTTAAGATTACATTTTCTTTGCAGAAATAACTACCAATTCATATGTTTGGAGTTTATACAATTTAAAAATATCTATTTTAAGCAAAATTATAAATACAAGAAAAAGAGTATCAGTAAAGTTTTGCAATATTGTTCTATTCAAAATCTAATGTTTTACTATATAAAAAAATAATGTATTCCTGTGATGGCAAAGCAAATTGCAAGACGTCTTTAATGTCACAACAGAATTGATAATAATGTGTTATTATTAGACAACCAGAGCAATTTTGTATGTTTAAAAAAAGATAAAAAATTTTATTTAGAGGCCCAGAAAACTTTGATAGAGAACAAAACCTAATAAAGAGTGTTAATCGATGGTCAAGGGTTGAGAGAAAAAATAAATCATTAGCTGTTTCTTGAGAATGAGAGGTCAAAGCAAGTTTTCTATTTTGAGAATGGTAGTGTAAAAGTGATTTCACCCACTGCTAATAGTAACAGCATTATTTGCCTAAACATCTCCATATAAATGATAAAACTCTTAATCTGTTGTAATCCTCAAGATCAAGCTTCTCGTTTTCACTCCTTATTTTTTTTTTATCTCCTAGGATTCATCTCCAATCTGACAGTCCAGAGACAGTACTTCCCAACAGATGAGGACCAGACTGGAGCAGCCAAAGCTTTGCTTAGATTACAGGACACATACCAGCTGTCTGCCAACACCATCTCTACCGGAGACCTGCCTGGTGAGCAACTGAGCACGTCTGTGTTTATGCATTCCTGATTGCCTGCAAATCTTTATCAAGTACATTGCATTACTATGGTCTGTGTGAACAGTTTGAGAGACATCATGCTGTGTCTGTGAGAAGTTGCTTATAGTTCTTTAGAAATTCTTTAAAATGTTCCCATGGGAAACATTTTAAAGAATAAAAAAACTCCACCATTAATACATTTATATAGTTGTTTACACATGGAAGCATTGTGTGTTTTAAAAGGGGCAATCAGATTTATCTGTGTTTAAGAATTTTAATCGGGACTTAATGTTAATCAGTTCAATTCAATTCGACTTGATTTGTATAGCGCTTACCACAATAATTAAATTGTGAACTAAAATGTAATCTGTATGTTCAAACCCAGAAAATGTGAAAACAATTTCCTGTAAGCATGAGAAAAAAGTGATATATTTTTCTGTCCCAGTGAAGCAGGAAGGGAATCTTTTTAAATATTACTGTACTTAGATATAACTGCAGTGCCACTGCAACAGTTGCCATATTTGCCAGCTCACTGTAACCATTAACGTGTAATGTAATGTTTGTAATGTAAAAAAACATTACAGATGTTCTGTTGTTGGACCAATCAACATAAAAATCTCCATAGACTCCCGACATCAGAGCCATCTGAGTTTTTTCTTCTCAGTGAAAATTGTATTTCAGCATGTCTGAAGTGAAATTATGTTTTTGGCTATCAGAAAGTAATTTCTTTGATAATTATACAATAAAAATACATCAGTCAATTTGACCATTATGGCCATTCAAAGTAGAACTGCTCAGAACTCTTTTGTAATTTTAATAAAATTATTTAGTTTTATTTAATAAAAACAATTTAGTTTTTTTGTCTTATATGTTTGTACTTGTTTTTAATGTGAACATTTCTGTGCTGCCATTTTGGCCATTCCTGGTCAAATAAAAGATCAAAGTAAAAAAGAAAAAGAACAACAACGCATATCTCTCTTCATAATTTGAGCATATTTAGTTTTCTTTCTGAATGCGTTTAGGAACATTAAACCCCTTAAAATGTGTATCTTTAGCTGCAGATGAATATTTAGGAAGTTAATTCATTTGTGCATAATGTGCAGACAGTTTGAGCAAATCTTGTGAATGTATGACATTTTAATAAAGAGGCTGTTTGTCAGGTGTTGTGCACAAGAGCCGGATGACGGTGGAGGACTGCTATGAGCTGGGGAAAATTGCATACTCCGATGCGGATTACTATCACACTGAGCTCTGGATGGCTCAGGCTCTCTCACAGCTGGATGAAGGAGAGGAATCCCCCATAGACAAGGTTACAGTCATGGACTACCTGAGTTACGCTATCTACCAGCAGGGGGAACTAGACCGAGCTCTCCAACTCACCAAGAGGATGCTGAAGCTTGGTACAAACAAATAAAACCATATACTAACACAGTTAAAGATATAGTTCACCCAAACATGAAAGGCCTTTGGAAATCATTTACTCACTCTTGACTTGTTGTAAGTTTTGTTCATTTTGTTGAACACAAAAAATGTTGTAAACCTGTAACCATTGACTTCCATAGTATTTGTTTTGCTATGATGTCAATGGCTATAGTTTTCCAATTTTCTTCAAAATATCATCATCTTTTGTGTTCAACAGAACAAAAAATCTCTAAAACTGGTTTGAAACAAGTCAAGGGTGTTTTAGATTTTTGTACTTGAGTGTATTTATTTGTTTTTTTTTATTTTTATTTTTCAAGATTTATTATTATTATTATTATTTTTATTTAATTTTATACAGGGTTATAATAATACTAAATTAATTACTAAAATTAATTACTAGTTTAATTACTAAAACTAAAAGTTAAAATCTAATTTAAAATATATAGAAATTTGTATATAAAATATAGATTTTAAAGACAATTTAAGGAATGAATGGAATAACTTGTATAGCTTAGTAAGCACAATGCTGGAAATCATAAATTCACAATACTCAGAAATGATGACTGATGACACTAACATATATTTCCTTGTGTAAAAATATCTTTGTGTGTGTGTGTTGCAGACCCCAATCACCACAGGGCCAATGGGAACCTGAAGTACTTTGAGTTCCAGCTGGAGAAGCAGAGAAAAGCTGAGGATGAGATAAAAGAGGAAGATAAAAAAAGAGTGCTGGACAAGCGTGATGCTCAAAGGAAGCGCTCCAAAGATCCTTTGCCAGAGAGGAAGAAATATGAAATGCTGTGCAGAGGAGAGGGAATAAAACTGGTGAGCAGAATTTTATTTTATTTTTTTTACTTTTTATTTGTTTGCATATTTAGAATTTTTCTTAAATGTTTTTTTTTTTCTTTTTCTTGCAGACACCCCGCAGACAAAGCCGCCTGTTTTGCCGTTACTACAACAATAACCGTAATCCACGTCTGCTTTTGGCTCCAGTGAAGCAGGAAGATGAGTGGGACCGGCCGTGGATTGTCCGTTATCATGAAATCATCTCTGATAGTGAGATTGAGACCGTGAAGGAGATGGCAAAACCCAGAGTGAGTTCAGATTCAGAATATACATTGGGCTTTGTGGAGTATTCACTTGTCATTCTTTTAATACTTCTTTTTAAAATTCGTTTATTTAATTGTTATTTTTTCATATAATCATTTAATTATAAATGCTATCAATTTTGTTTTTATTTTAATTATTTCAGACAATTATTTATCATTATGTCAGATAATGATTTTAGTATCTACTATTGTAGTTTTGATTTCTTTTAGTCTGAAGCAATTCCTTTGTATTTTATATTTAATATATATTTGTTTATAATTTTTTTGTTAGTTTTTTTATCACACTAGTTTTTTATTATTATTTTATGTATATTTTAAAAATCTTTTTTTGTACATATTTGTAAAAAAAATAGTGCCATTTATTTATTTATTTATTTTTTTATTTCAGTTAACGCTTGTTTTAAGTAAGAAAACTGTACTATAATAACCTTGAGAAGCAGACTAAAGCAGAGGTAGAAATTTTGTAAATGCATAACAATCTTACAATGCTGTTTTTATTCCTGTTATGCTTTTTTTTGTTTGTTTATAATGCACTAATATGCCACTATATAATATATATATATATACACACAGTAAAAACTAATATATGTTTAAGCAAATGCAGTGTTGGTGAGCAGAAAAACAAATGTAGTAAATGTAATGCTGCATTCACATGTACCTGAAATATCCTGTTTCCCCTTAAAAAGTGCTCTACACCATTATTTGCCCCCTTTTTCTTGGGAAATCTCAATGAAGCCAAGATGAATATTACAATTAACTGACAACTATTTTATCATTCACCACGCTATATATAGGCAGTACGATTCAGTCAATACAAGCTAATTGCACCGCTTAATAGCTATTGTGGAAAAACAAATGGCATTAGCAATAACAATCCTTCTGCCCCGTTTTTGACCCACCTATCTCAAAATCATTTCATATTTTCTTAGTAGTAAATACAACTTGAAGTGCCGTCCATGTCCAAATTCCAATAAGGAAACTTGTATTAAAGATATTTCTGATAGCATGTGAATGCAGCTGAAGTAAGGGGTTGGAGGTGGTGTGTAGGAGCCTGAGTGTAATGCATATGTGGCTCCTCAGCTCCGTAGGGCTACTATATCCAATCCCATCACGGGCGTGCTCGAGACCGCCCCCTACAGGATCAGCAAGAGGTAAGGAGATGAGTGAAATACAGCCAATAAAACAAGCTGATCGACCGCTACAAATCTGAGAACTCCTTGGCATAAACTATAGGAAGCACAGCAAAACACTGTTGAATTAATTGGTTGTCAAATTTGTAATAAGATATCCAAACTAAAGAGATGTATAAAAATGCATATTGATTTTTGAAAGTATTAACAAAGTGCATTATGGAATGTGTTATATGTCATGTTGACAGGCACTGGCTGTGACTGTAACTTTGTAAACACGCATTGAAAAAGACATTGCTTTCATGCTGAGGAGTTGTCCGTCTGGCCTTATGACTGTTTGTCATAGGTGATGGATAAGATTTAGAAAGAAAGAGTAAGAAATGCTCTAGTTTTTACTTTTTCTTGAAATTGTCATCTTGTCTGTTCAGAGGACTTGAACAGGGACAGAGTGATTTGAAATTCAGTGGTGGACATTTATTGCATGATCTTAGACTTTTACTTCAAAACATTTATTCATTCATTTTCTTTTTGGCTTAGTCCCTTTATTAATCTGGGGTCGCCACCGCGGAATGAACCGCCAACTTATCCAGTATATGTTTTACACAGCGGATGCCCTTCCAGCTGCAACCAATCACTGGGAAACATCCACACACACCCATTCACACTCATACACTACGGACAATTTAGCTTGCCTATAATTCACCTATACTGCATGTCTTTGGACTTGTGGGGGAAACCGGAGCACCCGGAGGAAACCTACGCAAACACGGGGAGAACATGCAAACTCCACACAGAAACGGCAACTGACCCAGCCGAGGCTCGAACCAGCGACTTTCTTGCTGTGAGGTGATTGTGCTACCCACTGCGCCACTGTGCTGCCTACTTCAAAACATTTCATGAAAATATGCTGTTCCTTGTTATTATGTGAACAAGCCACTTGTATACAGTTCAATCATTTCTGTAGATCTTAATGAACAGCAAATGACCAATCAGAGCAAGTCTCCAGTTCATGGTTCACTGATTAAAATGAACTAGTCAGAGCAAATCAACAGCTAACGATTTACTGATTCAAATGATCTGGGTAGAACAATGGTTTGGAATGCACCATCTAATATTAAAACAAACATGGCCACCATATTGAAGTGTTCCAAACCAAAATGCTCAGAACTGGATACTTTAAAGGGCCCTTCGGAATGAAGGATTTCAAAGAGTTCAACTGACGTTCACTTCGGGCCCCCATGATCCTTTGGGCACGGAATTTGTTTGTTGTTGCACACCGTGTTACATTCGGAAGGGATCATCTGTAAACACTAATCCCTTTAAAGGTGTCACTCCGGAGGGTAAATCCTTTGAAGGTATTAGGGATGAGCCCTTCTGAATAGAACACCGTTCTAATCCCCAGTTAACAACTCACTGATTCAAGTGATCAAGTCAAAGCGGTTGATATCTTCTCTTATCAATTCTACCTTGGGGGAATTCCTGCCACCATTTTAAAGTGCGTTCCACTTCAAGTCAACGAAGAAAGCTTGGATGTCATGGACATACCCTCTATTTTGACAGAGGGAGCGAGTCGGCTTCCTATGGCCACTCCAGCACCAAATGTCTCTGGATGCACAACAGTGTAGTTTCCGAAAGCTCAAGGGTTTAAGCCATTCCAATTAAACCCATTCAGATGTTTTACCAGTAGTGGACACTTGTGTAATATAATCAATGTGGAACATCTGAGGGAACGAGATGAAGAGAAGTTGTCGAGTGAAGGGCATGGAAAATTGGACTGGAATGCAGCCCGAGTCCCTCTTAACAATTCACTGATTCAAATGATTCACTCGGAGCAATTCTGTTGTTAACGACTCTCTGATTCATTGACTCAGAGCAAACGATCTGCACAGGTATTTGCACAAGCACTTGACCTCTATACTTAATCCACCACTGCTGAAATTACAATTACAAAGTTTAGCATTTTGTTTTTCAAGAATTTGTGGAGTCAAATCTAATTTCAAATGGTCCATCAGTTCTGTCCCTGTTCTTTACATGGCTTCAGTTCAGAATATGACATTAAAGTGACCTTTCTCTTCTCTTTTTTTTCCTTCTCTCTCTCCCTCTGCACTTTCTCTGTCCGTGTCTTTGTGTGTGTGTGGTCTTGTTTCTCTTCCATCCTCTGCTGTCTCTGTTTTTGCCATGTGTAATGCTGAATAGCTAAAGCGAGCCACTGTGCACGATCCCATTACGGGAAAACTCACCACTGCCCAGTACAGAGTCTCCAAGAGGTAAGGGATCAAATAGTCAAAATTCAAAAACATCCAAACCAAAACCACCACCATCATTATCATCTGAGAGCCCTCTGTGAAAATGTGGATTCATACTGTGTGCTAATATTCATACTGGATCAAGCCCAGAAATCCAACCATGACTTTTAGCCAAAAGTGTGCTGACCCATTTTTATCGCAAGCTGCAGATGTTGGAGTCTTTCTTCTGCCACAGTTCTTTTAATATTTTGACTATCTGAAGTATCAATAAATAAAAAAACTTAATAAATAACACCTAGAGCAAAGCGCCTGGGTCCTAGTTTCCATATGATCAGCCGTTTGAGTCTATGCGCTAAAATAACTTTTGAAAATAGTTCTATACTTAGTTGGGTTGTCTCACTCTCATTTCCACCCACAGCAGAGCGGTTTAACTTCTCCTAGTCATTATGAGTGTATGTTTGAGGACACACGTATTTGCTTGGACAGACTGGGTGGTGTCTCTAGAAAGTTCAGGCCTCCTTTCACACCAAAAGCTATGATTGTGTCACTTTGTGAATTCAAGACCTCTAATGTTTTGTAGAGGATACATAAATTAAAAGTGACTGTATATGCAGTACACTGCCATTCAATGTTTTAGGTTAGTGCATTTTTTTTTAATAATATCTTTTATTCAGGATAGTTGTATTATGTATTTATGCTAAGTTGCTTTGACAATGTAAATTGTAAAAAGCGCTATAGAAGTAACAATAAAGTTTATTTTAATTTTAAATTTGATGAAATTGAAATAGATCAAATTTAATTTGAAAACAAAGATGAAATTTAATTAAATATTATTTTCTTTAAAAGTGATTAAATGTATATTTCATTAATAAAAAAACTCATGCATAGAGAAAAATATTAAGCAGGACACATTTTTCAGCATTGAAACTAATAAGTAATCGTATTATGTGAAAATGTTGAAAATTCAGCTTTGCCATCACACACAAAATGGCATTTTAATAAATATAATGTTATGTAATGTAATAAAAAGACAATAAGAATAAAGTTGTAACAATATGAGATAAAATTCTGAATATCTGAAAATTATTATTGCAAAACAAGTTTAAAGTCAGGATATGTTGATAAATAAGACTAATAAGAATATGACATCAAGAATATAACAATTTAACACAAAATGTCAAAGAAAAAAAAATTTTATTTTACAATAGTTACAGACCCCCCCCCCCCACCTCTACAAAATTTCATTTATAAAAGATGTCATTAATTCGATTGAAAAACCTGCAGATGTCAGTTAGCAATGACTTTGGAGAAAAACATTTCATGTGAGGAAACATGTTTTCAATAGCATAGGGGTCTCTGTCTCTCTCTCTCTCTCTCTCTCTCTCTCTCACACACACACACACACACACACACACACACACACACACACACAATTTCTTTCCTCTCATATTCTCTATGAACCGAGGGAGTGTAAGTTCATTTTTGCTGACCTCTGTCAATTTTCTCCTTTTAATTCCTCTTTCCACTTTTTGCTCATCAGCCTGTCCACCTTTATCACAATCAGACATTTTCACATTCATATTAGCTAAATACAATACATGTTTTAGTTCATAAGTGAAAATGCCTGAAAGTGATTCATGTGCATGTTGTAGCATGTTATTTCTTTATAATGTAACGCATTAAATGCTTTTGCAGTTATTTGTTTCACTTTTCCACAATCATTCACTTTGTTTTTCCCTCATTCTAGCGCTTGGCTGTCTGGATATGAACATTCTACCATTGAAATGATTAACCAGCGTATTGAGGATGTAACAGGTCTGGAAATGGACACAGCAGAAGAGCTGCAGGTAAACCAGATGCTTTTAGTCTGATGACCAATCCACCAGTTGTAATAATGATCTGTTAAAAAAAAGGTTGTCTTATTTAATGTTTTCATCTCAGGTAGCAAATTATGGAGTTGGTGGTCAGTACGAACCCCATTTTGACTTTGGAAGGGTGAGTTATTGTGTCCTTTATTCATTGATTAATAAAATATATATACTTTAATAACAGTTTATTAACACTGCTAATTCAAAATATTTATCAAATTTGTATATGCAAATCAAAAGTTCAAAGGGTTAATTTTAATGTTAGAACTAATAATTTTGGTTGCATTAAATTTAAAAACATGCATATTTTTTAATATGAATAATATTACATAATAATATACATTGATAGTATTTTTTTATGGTAGAATTAGAATGATTTTTTTTATGTCACATTAAAGCTGTTGTAATAGCTTCTGGAATGGCATCTTTAATAATGTTTTAAATTGTAATAATATTTCACCATACTACTTTTTCCCCCTGTATATTGTAATCAAATAATGCAGCTTTCATAAGCATTAAATAACATTGAAATAAATACATAAATAATTGTGATCTAAACTTTGGAAGAGTTAAGTTAGTTTTATTTTATTTATTATCTAACGGTGTGTTTTTTTTTTTTTGTTTTTTTTTTGTTTTTTGTACACCCAGAAAGATGAACCAGATGCCTTTAAAGAGCTGGGAACAGGAAACAGAATTGCCACTTGGCTCTTTTACGTGAGTAACATGTCTTTCACATACAGTCATTTTAGCTTTTTTTGACACGATCCACCACTTGTCTGGTTTTAAAATTAGACATATTTAAAATTCTTTCAATAAAATCTCAAATAAAAATAGAAATGCATTGTTCTGATAACTTTTATTGGGTTGCAGATGAGTGACGTTTCAGCAGGGGGCGCTACAGTCTTTCCTGATGTAGGAGCAGCAGTGTGGCCTAAAAAGGTAAAATGCATATATAATGAGATAAATTTTTCTTCATCTATGAACTGTTTTGTTCATTTTAATATTCACTCTCTTAATGTTATCTTTCAGGGTACAGCTGTTTTCTGGTATAACCTTTTTGCTAGTGGAGAAGGAGATTACAGCACAAGACATGCTGCCTGTCCGGTATTAGTGGGCAACAAATGGGGTGAGGATTGATTTAGTTAGTTGTCTACAAAGGGGAATGCTTGATCAATTAGCAACAAACTAATTTCTTACTTGGTTTCAATATTTCAACTTCTTTTCCTCTAGTATCGAACAAATGGATACACGAACGAGGTCAAGAATTCAGACGGCCCTGTGCATTATCTGAGGTGGAATGATCACTTTTCATCTCAGTGTCTTTTTAGTGTCAGCTTTGGTCAGTATGGGACGTGGGTCTGAGCAAGAAGTGAATGTTCAGTCTATGCATTGCATTTGTTGTTGTGCCTTTCTGCCCAAATACTAGTGTTCTGGTCAGGACATACACTGACTGTTTAAACCATGACTATGCATAGATCTAATCAAGCGTTTTTTTAATTTTATTTTATTTTTTAGAGTTATTTATTTATGGTTGAATTTTGACTGTGTGCATTGCCTGGCTAATCTTACAGTCCAGCATCCCTCTGTTTTGAGATGTTACTTGTGTATTTCATGAAAACCACTGAACACTCCATACAACTTAATATAATTGTCATCATAGCAAACTGCAAGACCAAAAACATGTTACAAAAATGTTTTATGAATCCCTGAAACTTTGAAAGAATTACCAAAGAGTATTTTCTAAAATCCTCAGGCAAATGCAACTTTTGTCTTTTTCCTTTTTATGTGTGTGAATGAAAATGTTTTTAAGGTTGATAGTTTTCTACAGAAATAAATTCTATGCCATCAGTTTCCGTTGTCTTTCTATTTTAGGTCTGACAAAACTGTGAAATGCTAATGAGTGCTCTTGAGGTTATTCATTTTTAGGAACATGAAATGATTTTCTGACTGAATAATTCAAAACATTAGCAGTGTAACAATTTAAGTTTACTGACAATAACTCTGTTCTCCACAAGACTGTACAAAACCTAAAACTCAAACATTTTCCAGCTTCACTTGTAAATAAGATATTAATGTAATGAATATTGATTCTGATTCACCTATTTTAAATTTACCATGTTCTCCCCTTTTAGTTCCATTTATTCTTTATTTTTGGGTGAACTATGCTTTTAAGTTTACAGTGACAAAAAATTTAGGATCAAAACGATTGTCAAGAAGATACAGGGTGACTTCAAAACAACCCCATTTATCGAATGAATGGTAAAATCCATTTGGAGAATGGCAGGAAAGTAGAGTCAGGAAGAAGAGTTTAGGGGTGTTTTTGAGTCGACTTTTCGTCGTTTTTTTAAATTCATCTCAACAAATTTGTAACTATAACTGAACTATTTACACTCAAACTTTTTTACACTCACCTTAAAACCTATGGCATATGTGACTATGGGCTGCTTTTTACTTCGTGACAAAAAATAAATAAATAATAATATTAAATGTTCTCTATACATGAAGGGATTTGCAGGCATTTGTCTCTCATTTCTGTCCTCTATGAAAAAGAATATTGACAGCCATGGCTTGGTTTTCACTAAGGTAAGTGGGCTGTGTGCACGCGGGCGATACATACATTTAAATATGATAATAATATGTAGGCACGTTTATTAAAAAAAAGACGTGTACGTGTTTTAAAACCTTTACAACAACTGTAAAGCAAAACGTGTTTCACGGAAAAACTAGAGAAAAAAACAAGTAGGTCTATAAAACGTGTTTTTAACGTATTTGTTTATAAAATGTAGCGTGGATTATAATATAATAAATCGGGAGAGTAAATCTTTTTCATGGACCATATTTCTATAAATAAGCTTCAAACGTTGTCTAACAGGGTGGTGCTGACGTAACATTAAAGCGCCCTGAAGGCAGTGTAGTCCGTTTATAGCCTAACGTTAGCTTTTTAGTTCTTGCGTTTGCATTTAGGATCCATAAGTTATATTGTTGTGTGAGGATTATTATCTGGTTGTGTAAGTGTAATAAACTGTGCTTGAACACAGCTTATTATTTACAATCTTCGAAAAGTTTATGGGGATTTTATCGAGGGAACTAGTTTTATGCTAGCAGCCGATTGGCCTACAATGTGACGTCATATAGGTGTAGGGCGGTCAGCGCGCTGTGGATTCTGCGAGTACAAAACACGCATGTCAGCCATTTTTTTCCCAGTTTGCCAGTTTGTTGTGCTCTACGCTAATATTAACAAGCAAACGCGCCAAACACATGATATTTACACCATTTACCTTCAAAATCGCATTTTGGACTGAATCTGGACACATCTGAATCAACTAAAATCAACTAGGAGTTTGAAACCCATCCGTAAAGCAGCTTATAAAAGGTATGTTGTTTGTGCTATTTATCAACTTAGCGGTGATGCTAACCTGCAGCCCATTTTGAATGGAGAAAAGTTTAGCCCGTTAAAACAATAGCTTCGTATTTGAATTGAATTGTGCTTAATGTTTAGCATAAACGAGAAACTGTCACACAACTGTTTGTTTAGACTGTTTTAAATAGTTTTTGTGATGCATTCAGTCGTTTTTAACCATTGTCATCCAGACCGTGATGGTGGGTTGAATTAAACATTTGTTTTATATATGAGCATGTGCCGCTTTTGAATAAATTAGATTTAGGATGTGCGTGTTGATATATTTTGGCTGGTTGTTATGAGAGCAGGGGCTGTGCTTGTTTGTTGTGCAGTATGAGTGATGTTGTATTGAGGTAAGGTTGGTTTTATGTTCGTGCATTCATTCAATTTTGAAAACTAGAGAAAAAACACGTAGGTCTATAAAACGTGTTTTTAACGTGTTGTTTATAAAATGTAGCATGGATTATAATATAATAAATCGGCAGAGTAAATCTTTTTCATGGACCATATTTTTATAAATAAGCTTCAAACGTTGTCTGTAGCAGGGTGGTGCTGACGTAACATTAAAGCGCCCTGAAGGCAGTGAAGTCCGTTTATAGCCTAACGTTAGCTTTTTAGTTCTTGCGTTTGCATTTAGGATCCAGAAGTACTATTGTCGTGTGAGGATTATTATCTGGTTGGACAAAGCGTGTAAGTGTAATGAACTGTGTTTGAACAGAGCTTATTATTTGCAATCTTCGAAAAGTTAATGGGAAAATCTTATGGGGATTTTATCGAGGGAACTAGTTTTATGCTAGCAGCCGATTGGCCTACAATGTGACGTCATAGGTGTAGGGCGGTCAGCGCGCTGTGGATTCTGTGAGTACAAAACACGCATGTCAGCCATTTTTTCCCAGTTTGCCAGTTTGTTGTGCTCTACGCTAATATTAACAAGCAAACGCACCAAACACGATGAGATTTACACCATTTACCTTCAAAATCGCCTTTTGGGCTGAATTTGGACACATCTGAATCAACTAGGAGTTTGAAACCCGTCCGTAAAGCAGCTTATAAAAGGTATGTTCGTTTGTGCTATTTATCAACTTAGCGGTGATGCTAACCTGCAGCTTATTTTGAATGGAGAAAAGTTTAGCCCGTTAAAACAATAGCTTCGTATTTGAATTGAATTGTGCTTAATGTTTAGCGTAAACTAGAAACTGTCACACTAGAAACTGTTTGTTTAGACTGTTTTAAATAGTTTTTGTGATGCATTCAGTCGTTTTTAATCATTGTCATCCAGACCGTGATGGTGGGTTGAATTAAACATTTGTTTTATATATGAGCATGTGCCGCTTTTGAATAAACTAGATTTAGGGTGTGCGTGTTGATATATTTTGGCTGGTTGTTATGAGAGCAGGGGCTGTGCTTGTTTGTTGTGCAGTATGAGTGATGTTGTATTGACTTAAGGTTGGTTTTATATTCGTGCATTCATTCAATTTTGAACGATGACAATTTGTGACTCTATATAACTATTGCCAAAGACTATAATATATTAAAGAGACTTTGGTATTGCTTACCGCTACATTGAACATTCGGTCTGAACTCGCATGTAAGTGTTACTACAAAACAGCATAGCACTATTTGTTAGACTGTAGACAATGTTGTACTTTGATAGTCATTGGCTGATAATGTGATTTCCCTATTTAGAGTTTGCAAACAATACTTTTCTGAAATTATATTATTAAGGAGAAAGTCTGAATGTGTGGAAAAAAATAAAACAAGCTTTTCCCCAACTGATGTTGTGGTGATTTTACGGGTCATCTTGATGGATTTTTCCAGATTCCTCCTGATTTTCCAGGCTGCTTATAGTAACTGGAGTCTGGATTGATAACCTGAAGACTTATGGCCTGAATTATGGAGGACCAGGGGCTGTTTGATAAAAGTCATTTAGAAAAGTGGGGATTAAAGTCAAAAACCTGACTTCAATGAGCCGATTTAAACGTCCATGCTTAAATTGGTTCCATAACAGCAAGCTGAAGATCATTTTTTACAGCGAATAAGCGTTTTTAGAGTTCAAAAATATTATATTATATTAAAATGAAGAATCAAATTATCAATTTAATAACTGAAGCATTAAAATGTGTTTAAATAAATCATAATTTAAATGCACAATCAATGGACAGAGCTAAATGTTTTAGATTTTTAAATGTCATTTAATAAAGCAATAACACAATAAATATTTTTTAAATGTACAAATAAATAAAACAGTTTATATGATGAATGAATGAATTCACTGACAAAGCAGTGTTTTTTTTTATTTATTTAAAAAAAATTTTTTTTAGGAGATTGGAAGGCACTTGGTTTATTACACATTAGCCATATTTGAAAAGAGGATTTAGTTGACAGTGGCAAGATGAGCTATCAATTTGAGGCGAGTCTGTCCTGTGAAATCAATCAGTTTAATTTATATACTATTTTGAATACAGAGACACAGCAGTGCTTTCTATTAATAAGATTTGAAGGGATAAAAAAAAATCCTTTTCTGTTATTTGTTTCGTTATTATTCAATATTTCATATCATCAGACAGTGTGGGGCTGTGATATATAATGACAAAATGCGTTCGGGGTAGTGGTATTTGTGTTCAGATAAGTTCTTTGGCACTGTACCATAATACGCAGTTTATAAGTGACCAAAAAAAAATAAATAAATCAATGTTAGCTAGAATGACCGGGTGTTTTTGACTTAGCTTGCCTGACTGCAGTAACGTCATCCCTCAACTGTAAATCTTTTCTATACAGACAGTGAAAATCCAGATGAGAATCTCTTTCACGGAAATCAGCTAAAGTTAATAATCATCCACAACCCGTCTCCAAACATGTTCATATTGGTTTGACATTTGAGTCGCTTCGCTGATCTTTACTCTTCTGCTAAAATGAGCTATGGTTTTCTCTCTGTCCAATGACAGAGCACGTTTCATTTACAAGTGAGAGAGGGTTTAGCTTGACTTGAGGCGAAAGTTGATTGGTTGCTCCCATGCACGTGTGGACTGTCCAATGGCATTTTTAACTCAATTTATTTTCAACTCAAGAAAAGCATGTGGCAAAAGAAAAGAATAGTAAGTATATAAATAGAGAGAGAAAAGCATTTGTCATATGCCTTTGTAAAAAGCTTTTTAAATGCACAGTTTAAATAGCTTTTTACAAAGGCATTTTAACCGATTTATTAATACACTTTTTTATTGTTTGATTAATCAGCATTTTAAAACATGATTTAAATAAAAATATTATAAAATGTTTTATTAATTATTTATAAATGCACATTTAATTATGTATATTTAAATTGTGATGCATTTATACACATTTTAATGCTTTAATTATTAAATTGATAATTTAATTGTCCATTTTATTTTTAACTGGCACTCCTGGTTCTTCATACTGAATAGTTATATATACATGGGCTTAAACCTTGTGTGCTGTTGGGAATGTTTTCATCCACGCTGTGGTAATTTTGAGGATTTATTTGGCCACAACTTTCTCAGTTTCACCATTCGGGACGATATTTGGTGTCAAATCTTATTTTGACACATATTTTAGGAAAATGCTTTGGAATTTAAAAAAAAACTCAACAATATAGTTTGGGCAAATTGACTACCCTTTCGTTATGTTAGTGACTTTTTTTGTTGGTGGTTTTTTGACTTGCGTTATATCTTTATAACGTGTGACTTACATTTTTTGATTGCAAAGCCATGGCACTATATAATCATGTGTCCTTTATTGTTGGTAGTTTTACCTATTGGGAAAAGGGTAAAACTAAATTTGTCATCAGTTTCAGTGCAATAAAAAGCTTAGTTTCTGTCTTTTATATGGTGTATGTAAGTATGTGTGTGTGAGAGAGAAAGTGTGAGTGTGTAAGAGAGACCTCTGCACACTTGCCTCTATGTTTGAGAAAATAAAAAAAATAAGCAGCTCAGCTCTCAGAACGTAGTAAACAGTAAGTGTATTTATGCATGCGCACTATAATCTGCTGTTTTTATCAATAGAACTCCATATAAAAGCCAGAAACTTATTGCCCAGGCTTATCTAAAGGGTTAATGCTGCCAACTGATGTTCAACAGTAAAAATTGCACATTTTACCTCTTCATCAACAGGGAAAACCACCAACAATCAAGAAAGCATAATAATATGGTGTCATAAAATGTTTATTATTTGTAAAATATCTCAGAACAAGTGACATTTAACAGATGGTTGTTTTAACATAACTAATTTCTTTTGTCTTTGTCATGATAGCAGAATATAATATTTGAATAGTTATTTTTTGCAAGATACTTTGAAAAAAAGATATAATTTAAGGGGCTAAAAAACACTTTTTGTTTAAAATAAATAAATAAATAAATAAATATTTAGAAAAACTAATATAAAAGAAATAAGACTTTCTCCAGAAGAAAAATACAATAAAATACTGTGAAAAAATGCCTCGCTTTGTTAAACAATGCTTTTACAAATATTTGTCAAAGTAAGGTTCCACAGGCTTATAATTTTGTCTTTAAGACTTCAACTATATGTTTTTGTTTATTTATGTATTTCTATGTAAATATATAATTAATACATTGAATCTAGCGCATATGAGTAACAAATAACATAATTTAAGTACTTTTTTATTCTTATTTTATGTATTTTTGTCATTTTTATAAGGTTTGTTTCTATTTTAGCATTATCAGAAATGTTTATTTCATGTAGAATAATTTAATATGTAATAAATAACACTAAATAAGATTTTAAATAATATGTAACTCATAATACATTAAACATTACATATTTATATAGCCAAACATTTCACTTAAATTAAATAAAAAAAATCATAATGCATGAAATGAAACTTTTTCACGACTAATAAAGTACCAATGAATGGGCATTGCTTTCAAATGAAAGTTGCTTAAAGTAATGATAACCTGCAATTATTTTATTATGCATAGTTCTTTGATTATCAGTTCAGCAGTTGATTCCTTCTTCATATTCAGTGACTATCAAGTAGGGAGTTGATTCAAAAAAAGAATAGAGTCTTTTAAAATGGACTCCAGAAGTTTGAATCTTTGATCTCTTGACCTCTTCATCTTGCCTAAAGAATGGATTAATAGTTGAAGTTAGTCATGTTATTTTCTCTGTGGTGTGTAGAGTTGTTTCTGTAATGGTTTATTATCAGAATAATGATTTGATGAATGATGGTGATTTTACCACTGGCATTCCTCACTCAGCTGTAAATTTTGCTGTAAATTCTGCTGTTTTTTTCTTCTTCTTTTTTTTGGCTCTAAGGTAATATTGAATCTCTGACATGTCCATTAGGTCATTCTGCATTTATCCAGAGTCTGTGTTTACTGGGTTATATGCGAGCACAGTTCATCAAAACTTTTAGAATTTATGTTGTCATTTTTATTTCGATTATTCATTCATTCATTTTCATTTCGGCTTAGTCCCTTTATTAGTCTGGGGTCGCCACAGCGGAATGAACCGCCAACTTATCCAGCATATGTTTTAAGCAGCGGATGCCCTTCCAGCTGCAACCCATCTCTGGGAAACATCCATACACACCCATTCACACTCATACACTACGGACAATTTAGCTTACCCAATTCACCTATACCGCATGTCTTTGGACTTGTGGGGGAAACCGGAGCACCCGGAGGAAACCCACGCCAACACAGGGAGAACATGCAAACTCCACACAGAAACGCCAACTGACCCAGCCGAGGCTTGAACCAGCGATCAGCGACCTTCTTGCTGTGAGGCGAACGTGCTACCCACTGCGCCACTGTGAGGCCTTATTTCGATTAATATTTCAATAATGTATTGATATTTTTGGCTGGTTGTTATGAGAGCAGGACCTGTGTAAGGCACGGCTTTCGAAAATGATGACATGACACTCTGCAGGGTAGTTGCGCTAGTTTACCAACACTTGTTTGGGTCTGTAATTTCTTAGCATCCTCATAAGGGTCGCATAGTTTTAAATGATGAAACAGGTTTGTGGTGTTGCCTGTTTTTGATGGCATGAGTCATCTGCAGAGTTTGCAGTGCACGTTGCTCTGTTTTGTGTCAGATTGCAAAAAACTAAGTAGCTCCAAACTACT
>CAIGQW010053273.1:1648633-1673440 GCA_903798125.1 Danio choprae | reverse complement strand
TGTGTCAGTCTTGTGTTGACATTGCTGATTCAGATCAGTGCGTTCAGGTGGAGCCGTCAGTCTGTAGAGATGAAGGCAAGATAAGGCTCAGAGTTCAGGATCAGCACTCCGGCTGGTCAATTCCAGTGCAGCAGGACCATAATGCGATGGGTCTGTGATGGAGATGTCACTCTCCGCTACCGAGCAGTGTATGGCCATTTCCTCAATGCAGAGCTGGATAGGCTTCAGTGTGAGCGAGTCTGTCCTGTGCTCGATGTGAATGTGATCTCAGAGAAACTGGAGGAGGCTCATCTGCCTCATTACATGTGTTTGGCAGAGTCCGACCCTGCAGTCATTGACGCCATCAAGCTCCTCAGCAAGAGAGTTGAAGCAATATCTTTACAATCTGTAGAGCTCAGCCATTATCATGCTAAATATTACAACCATCAGTCTACCTTACAACTCGGATTATAAACTGGATCATAAAATGGGAAGAACATTATAATCTTCCCATCTTGCTCTGTAAAGATCCTCTCAATCGTCACATCTACTTTTTTCCAGTAAATGATACTTGCTCAAAAGAAAAAAGTAGAGCAAGTCTTCTGATCAGCCCCTCAGACCTAACAGGCAGTTTCAGATGAAAACTTCTCGAGTTTCCTGGTACATCTGTCCATTCTGTAAAGGGCATTTCATTCAGAACAGACTTCGAGCCAAACTTCTTCAAGGTCAGCAAGCTTTAGGACGATGATGTACAAAGGAATCTCTTCAGAGAGGAAGACAAAAGGTCTGTGTGGACAGCCACTATATGAAAAGAATAACTTGTCCATTTAAAGCAAGTCCAAGATGAGCCACAACTGAATTTTGAGATTGATAAAAATCAGTTTTTTGATGCACACAGGTTAACTTTCATTCAAAGAGTTAAAAATGTGAAGAGCATTGTGGATAAATTTCATGAGCAGAGAATAATTCATGAAGAATTATATTCTGAAATCACACAGACTAATTTAACCAGTCAGCAGGTTATGAGAAAGATTTGACTGTACATTCAATTGGTGTGACTGCAAAAGTTAAATTCATCGTTATTCTTCAGGAAGAAGAGCCCTGCCTCCTTGAAAAACTGACTTGCACTGATTCTTAATGACTTAAGTGCATGGACGGACACCCAGCATGGATTAAGTTGTAATTGTAATATTCAACAAAACTTCTGTTGAATATTATTGCGTAAGATGAAATGAAAAAACATGAGGTAACTAGAAAAATATTTTAAAGGTGCTGTAAGTTTTTGACTCTTCTAAAGCCTAAAAATACCATGGTATATTTGCAGATATTTAAGAAACATGCTAAGTGAACATACAGTGCTCAGCATATGAGTACACCCCCCACAAATCTCTCATTTAAATAAATATTTTTTTATAGGATGCTTTACAGTGTTATATTTGTGCATATACATTAGTTTAGTCAGCACTGAAGCCAAATCTGAAGCTAATCTAACAAAATAACTTACAATAATGGTTCAAAAATTAGTAGCCCAAATTAATATGTTAGGGACAAATATTAAATACAATTTTTAAAAATCAAGAGAAACAAAACATATATACAAATTTTGTTGAAATGTTGTAGTTTGTAATTTTTTTTTTGCAATATTTTGCTTAAATTTAAATGTATTTCCATTTCTAAAGATGTTCTGTGACAAAAATATTGTTTTAATAAATATATCTTTAATAAATCTGTTTTGTTCATATGCACCAATATATATTACCCATCTTCACTGAGAAATGGATAAAAATAAAAATTTTCAAAGTGGGGTGTACTTGTATATGCTGAGCACTGTATGTTCATCTGAAAAACAATGCTAAAATCATTTTTAAAAGTAATAAAGTTATTGTAATAAAGCTACAAAGATAAAAAATGTGCATTACAATTCTTTGAGTCATAAAAGCTTTCTAAGCATGTGTCCGCAACTGAAAATGCAACCTCCAGTCGACAATAGCAGCCTCTGAAATGAAAAGCAGATTCAGAGTTTCAAATGAGGGGGTTACTAATTAGCAAATAATATAAATATTACAAACATTAGGTGGGCAGGTTACATTGTAACCCCGTGTCCTAACATCGCACAATGTGACAAGATTTGCAGTGATAAGCAATTTGGCTGTTTGCACCAGACGAAACATAACAAACATTTAAATACCATTTGGAAGCACAGAATATATGAGCACTCACTGCACTCTAATGAAAGAGTAAGGTTTACAATCTAATCAATACATATTAAACAAATAACATTATTAAATGTACATGCTGAATCACTATGTGTTGGTTTTGAGTCTCCGGTCTAAAGTTCAATTTAAAACTGTTTATTTTATTTTCAACTATCGACTGCTACTAGTAGTATGGCAATATATGTCATGTAAAATGACATTCAAACTCTCATTAATAGCATTTAACACTAAATAAAGCACATGAGGTGTACCTGAGGGGATCATTGTCATAGTTTATTCTGTTGTTCAGCTGCGAGAAATAGAAGCCATTTCTAAAGTGAAAATTTCAGGTGTTGGTCGGGACAAAAACTTGTGTGTCATCCATCTGGCAACATGGAGTTGTCAGAGGAGGGGCCAAGTGTAAAAGTGTTTTGAACTAGGAGTGCAATACCTAGTTCAGCCACTGGGTGTCAAACATACTGCTAATTTCACTAATTCCATTCAAGAAGTGAAACTTCTATAACTGTGGCACTTCTCAGGTGTTATGAGAGCACAGGTTGCTCTGACAGTGGCCTTCAGCTCTTCTGCATCGTTGGGTCTGGCATATTGCATCGTCCTCTTCACAATACCATATAGATTTTCTGTGGAGTTAAGGTCAGGCGAGTTTGCTGGCCAATTAAGAACAGGGAATCTGTAAGGAAGGCTAAATCTCTCCATAATATTAAACCCTGAGAACTGTCATGGAATTCCACAGGAGACAAGACCACGAGAATGGTCAGGTACTAAAACAATAAAGTTTCTAATCTGAGAAGAAGATCAGCTAGGAAACTGTCCCAGTCCCCCATACTGAGCCCCCCTGCCTGACTGTAAGATGTGTAAAAACACAGAGACAATTAGCTCCACACCTGGTGGGATTGCGGGAAAGCTCACTCCTCTTCTTTCACCCAGAGCCCCCTTCCTGACCTTTACTTTACCTTCTCCATCAGAGTAGACCACTCACATTTCACCTAAAATGTCCAAGGTTTTAATATGGTGTATCTTGTAGCTCTATATTCATGTTTGGTATCATTTTAAGTGTCTCTGTGTGATTGGTAAAATGGTCTTAATTTTCACTGTAATATTTCACTCGTATATGTTGATTTGGTTTGTGGCTTTGATAAAATCTTTGCCAGAAGCTCCCCCCTGCAAATGGTTCACACCTCAAACTCACTACCAGTCAAGGGTCTTGGTGACGCCTTTGTTGTATGGAATTTATGACTGTTTGTTCTGAGTGGAGTATTTAAGAGAAAAGTGCGAGATGGGTTGGGATTCTGTAGCCAGGATGCCCCGTTGCAGTGTTGAGTCTCTGAGCTCTGCATCAAGGCTCATATACTGCAACGTACTTCTACACAGTCAGATATTAATCTCTAACTCTTAAATGAATTGATGTTGTACAATCTGAATTGGCTTATTTTGTTTATTATGTGAATTGGAATGGAAAATCTTTGCCTGACAAATAAATGTAAAATTCTTGTTTAACTCTGATATCTCCTGAAATCACTTAAATCTAGTAGATTGTTTAGGCTGATGTTTCCGCAAGCCTACAACCAGGATTAATCATACATTCAGGCTCAATGGATGGAGCATAGGCACAGCATTAGAGACCAGTTGATTTCTGACAATCACTGACTTAGTATGATGTAATCTAGTGGCTAAATCAAACTTTCTTTATGTATGAGCAAGCATGGGGCGGCCTAATATTACTTAAAGGAAATTAGTTTACAGTTATATCCTCTATCTAAGAACCAGAACTGGCGAGGATGTGTCCGTGAGCAGATGTAACTGGCCAGCATACTGACTCTAAGCGACTTCGGGTAAACGACGAACCATTAACTGAAAATAAGGATTTATTGGGTTAATCTAAATTAGACCTAATCACAACCTATAAGGTGATCGGCTTGAATTGGATGAATCTAAATTTTAACTATTATGAATTGGAGTCAGATTAAATTCGGAGAAACTAATTAAAATTAATTTGAATAAATAAAAAGATTTCTTTTCACATGTGCTAAAAGGCTTACACACATTTAACCTTCACCCATGCTGTTAGTTCCGTCATAGGATTAATAGATGTACCCTTATAATACCATGGTCCTTAAACCAGGTACTGGTAGCTTTGGCACTATGTACAGGTGCCAAGTTCTGTTGGAAATTGAAATCTGCATCTCCATAAAGTTCATGCCTTTCACAAGGTGTTGGTCAGCAGCAGGAAGCATGAAGTACTCTAAAACATCCTGGTATAGAGCTGCATTGACCTTGGACCTCAGAAAACACAGTGGAGCAACACCAGCAGATGATAAGGCAATCCAAACCATCACTGACTGTGAAAACATTATACTGGACCTCAAGCAATGTGGATTGTGTGCCTCTTCTCTCTTTCTCCAGACTCTGGAACCCTGATTTCCAAAGGAAATGCAAAATTGACTCAGAGAACATAACTTAACTTTGGAGCACTTAGCAACAGTCTAGTCTTTAGCCCAGACAAGATGCTTCTAACGCTGTCTTGTTGCAGCTGACAGCTGAAACTCATGCCTTGCATACGTCTGTGCATAGTGGTTCTTGAAGCACTGATTCCAGCTGCAGTCCATTCTTTGTAAATCTTTCCCACTTTTTGAAAGGGTTTTGTTTCACAATTCTCTACAGCAGGGGTGTCAAACTCATTTTAGCTCAGGGGCTACATGGAGGAAAATCTATTCCCAAGTGGGCTGGACTGGTAAAATTATGATATATAACTTAAAAACAACAACTTCAGATTGTTTTCTTTGTTTTAATTAAATCAACATAAATCATAAAGCTGGAGCCTGAGGATAACACAATCTCACGGCAATTCGTAACTTTTTGATTAGTGGTTAATTCATATGAATTAGTCCGATCTCGTTCGTACAATTTAGTAAGATTTGCTTATCCACCAATGATGGTTGGGTTTAGGGGTGTGGTTGGGTGTCACGCCTCCTTTTTTTACATTGTACATTTTCAAATGACTGAACTCGTACGAATTAGCCACTAAACTGACAAAACGTAAAATAGTTACGTTTCCTTGTGAGAACGCCTCAGTGTGTTATGGTAGGGCATAGATGTGGTCATTCTGCCTGAGAAGGCTGTCAAACTGATGCTGATTCAGGCTTCTGGACTGGATGAAATGAACAGTTTGCTATTGTGCCATTCAGTGGACACAATTAGAACAGCAGTTTCTTTTATTGAAAAATTGCATCTCATTTTTATACTTTACAGAATCATCTTTTTTTCTTTTTTCCTACAACATGTTTTTTCTTCCCTTCACCTCTATTAATGTGCTTGGGCACAGAGCTCTGTGAACAGCCAGCCTCTTTTGCAATGACCTTTTGTGTCTTGCCCTCCTTGTGTCAAATCAGCCGTCTTCCCCATGATTGTGTAGGCCAGAACTAGACTGAGAGACCATTTAAAGGCCTTAGCAGGTGTTTTGAGTTAATTAGCTGATTAGAGTGTGGCACCAGGTGTCTTCAGTACTGAACCTATTCACATTATTCTGTTTTTATGAGATACTGAATTTGAGGTTTTCATTAGTTGTCATCAAAATGAAAAGAAATGAACATTTGAAATATGTCAGTCTGTGTGGAATGAATGTATACATTATACAAGTTTCAATTCTTGAATAAAATTATTCATTCATTCATTTTTCCTTCGGCTTAGTCCCTTATTTATCAGGGGTCGTCACAGTGGAATGAACTGCTTACTATTCCAGCATATGTTTTACGCAGCAGATGCCCTTTAGAGCCACAACCCAGTATTGGGAAACACCTATACACTCTGGCATTCACACACTCACTATGGCCAATTTAGGTCCATTGAGAGTCGAGGATTTGACTCTTTTGAAGTCGACTCACAGTTATTTATTTACCTGTGCTAGTGTGCAATGTAGATGAGTTTTGTTATGTTTTTGTTGCTAAATTTGGAAAACGGTTCATTTTACGACAGTGGGCTTTTTGGTAGATTATTGAACACATATTTACAAGGTCGACTATGCTTGCAGCAGTTTCCTGAGCTCATGTTTGTGGTTCAGTTTCACAGTAGCCCTGTGGAAATTAGGGTTGGTGGGAATGGGTACGTGCAATAACTTTAGTTACACACCATTACAAAGGTAAATATTCAACCTTTTGTTGAGTTGCAAAATTTGAAAGTAGCCAATGTTGTCAGATTTCTTCTTTCCCAAGCCTGGTTTAACCAATGCCTTTCATTAAATGTTGTAACGTTAGATGTTTCTGTCAGTGACAGTTTTTACAGACCATCACTTGTCACATGACAAATGCTGGCGATGTCTACTTTCAGTCAAGCAACTGCCACTGGGATGAATGGAGAAGCTAGTGTAGCTATAAACAGGTGCCTTCCCTTATACAGAACAACACGATTTAAAGAGTATTAATCAAAATCCACTTTGAAACAGTTTGAAATCATTGCATACATTATTGTAGACTATTATTTTTTTAAGTGTTTATAGCCTACATTGGTACTTGCATCAGTTTAATTATTTTTGACATACATTTTTGCAGTAGTATGGCGAAATCATACTATGACAATATCATACTTTTCAATACTATGAAAAGTAATTATAATAAATTATAAGTAAATTTCAAACTAAATTAAATCGGCTTTTGTATGTTGTGGGTCACTCGGGTGGAATCACGTGATCCGTCAGTACTAATTGACAGCTACTCCTCACTCTGCTGTCAGTGCACGCGCTCTCCGTCTCCGGTCGAGAGAGTCTGGAAACCAGCAGGAGTAGAGGGAAGAGAGAGTCCAATTACACCAAAAACTCGCCTGTAGAAGACAATTTTTCACGAGTTACGCACTGAAAAAGAGAATAGACCGCGAAAATGATGAATCAGATCGAGCTTTCAGTGCCTTATGATAACGGATATGAAATAGACGAGTACATGATGCAGGAGGATGAATGGGACCGGGATTTACTGCTGGATCCAGCATGGGAAAAGCAGCAAAGGAAGGTAAAAGAGAGTTTTGTCTTCACTGAATGAAAACTTTATTTCCATTGTCGTTATATTTAGTAGGCTACTTAAAATATTAGAAACAAAATTATTAAAATGATATCATAATTATTTAAATTTATAGCCTAACTGCCTACGTCGACAAGAATTAAAACTTTATGTCTGACTTGAGTAAAATGAACACTTGTTTAGCTTAAAAACACTTCAGGCTACTTGTTCCATATTTGTACTTATTTATTAGTAATCATTTATAAGAATTCTTTTGTCATTAATATATAATAAATAGTTTAATAATATTAGCAGCTTAATATGTGTTTTTATGCATATATTTATTTAAAACGTCGAGTTCCTCGTCGGCTCTTCGCTTTGTTCCGGCTGTCGGGAGCGCGCGCTGAGGATGGATGCAGCGGGTACCGAACTAACAATAGCAGCGCGCGGCTCTGTGTTTCTGTTGCTGATACGATTGGAATGCGGACTGTCAACAGATGCTTCCAGCACAGGATGACGTCCTTGGGATTAGAATGGATGCAGGGGCTAATTTTAACTCCACGACCAAAAGGCATTATAGTAGCTTAATCCGCTGTCCTTGGTGGGGAATTCTTCTGTGTATCCATATACAGTATAAGCAGCACCTTTCTATTGTGCAGGAATATATTCAGAATATATTCTGTGGGCAATGAAATTTAATTGACAAGTTCTTAATTGGCCAATGATGATATTCAGATGATGATCAGTGAATGATGGATTAGTTTTTTGATTTGTTTTAATGGTCAGCAGGGTTAAACAAAGGGGGTATTCCTTATTTAAGTCTTTATTGTCTTCAATAATGGGGACTCAAATGTATGTCAGTTTTCTAATTTAGATATTGAAACAATTGAACACTTGTTTTTTCAATGTAATTTGGTACAAACATTTTGAACGAAGTATTAGTTTGGATACATCAAAAAATATCTGTAAGACTTCTCATTGGAGATTACGGATAAAAAGATATCTTATATAATGAAAAATTTGTTGATATTATTAATTTCATATTCATAAATGTAAAAATTTCAAAATTCCCCAAAGACTAGTGGTGTTTTAAGAACATTTTGGGATCTATTTGAGGACAGATATTTATATTCATCATTAGAGGATTTTGGTTTCATATTGTGAGAACTTCAACTCCCCTGCTATGTATTTTTCTTTATCATTTATTTTATTTGATAATTTCTGTTATTTTACTTATTTATACATGTTGTCGTATTATTATTAATGAGGATGGAAAGATTGTGAATGTAAATTGTTTCTTATCTCAGTCTTTTGTGTGATTTAAAAAGTATTGATTCCTTTCTGTTATTGTTCAAGCATTGTTAGTCTTTATTGCCTTAAAGGGATAGTTCAGCCACAAATGAAAATTCCCTCACCATTTACTCACACTCAAGTGGTTCTACACTTTCAGTTTCATGCATTTTTTTTTTTCACAAAACAACAAATTCTGAAGAAAAAAATCAGCCATTGACTTTTATAGTAGGATCTCAAAATAGCACAATAGGACTATATACTCTTCAGTATATCTTCCTTTGTGTTCCTAAATGATGACAATTTTAATTTGTGGGTGAACTATTCCTTTAATATGTTGATCTTACATGCTTTATCTGATGACTACTATCCACAGAATCCATCCTATAATAGAGTAGAACCATATAAGTGGACTTCCACTCTTTTTTTCTATCTCTGTCTTTCTAATTCTTGCTTACTCTGGCCTGAACCAATTCATCTGTTCTCAAGAGCAAAACTTGTTCCACTCAGAGCAGAAAAAAATATCTTAATGTTCGAACTTAAGACAGGGAAGGAAACAATGCAACTGCCCCACTTGTTGGCTTAATAGCATGTGTTTACTTGTCTAGAACTAGTTGGGTGATGATAAAATTCCATTAGGCCTTTAACAGAACCTCATGCACTCTATTTATACTTAGCAAGTTTTAACTTACCAAAGCAAGCAGAGCACCCTTTTCTCATTCTTCCAGAAACCATAACCCCAGAAAGGATTTCACTGTGGACACAGAATGAATGTAATTCTTTCCTCGATTAAATGAACCAGCAGTGTGATAAATAACGTGTTATACACCACATTCTTTCTCATATATCTCTCTTCTCAGTGTAAGTCTACTTCATCGGGTCCCTTATCAGAAGCAGACTCTGCAGAGAGAGCTAATTTTACATGCTTACCTCGTAGGAATGCACTCTGGAGTCCACAGTAAAGCTTTCATCTGCCCAGCAATGACTGCGGCAGGACTGAACCTGCTTTGAAGGATTAAAAAGACACTCCATTGAGTCCAAAAAACAGCCAAAGGGTAGCGGTGGATTTGAGAGTGCAACTTAATACAGATGTGGGGAGCAGTACAGCCATGCCTGTTAATTATTTTGGCATAAAACTGACTGTCTAATATATTTGCCATGAAGAATAGCAAAATACCCCAAATAATAATAATTTTCAAGTTTTGCCCATTTGCCAACAAGATGCAGTCAATTGTTTAATATGAAAAACATTTGTATGATCACATTTTGTTTTATATTTACTATAATATATAGATATATACAACATATATTTGTTGTGATTCATGTCTTTACCTGTGTATTTATTAGTACAGGGCCTAAAACAGGTTATAAAATACTGTACTCCATGTATTAGTTGGTAGCAATAGCTTGAGTGGATAAAATGTTATTCACTCTGGAATTTAGATGCTGATGTGTGGGAAGATAGTCCTGAATTTTAAGCATCCAATTCCTTGAAAAGTGGTGATATACATGGATGATATACAGTGTACAGCAGCACACATTTTTTCAGCTTTGTAGCTTATTGCACATGCAGGTGCTGGTTATTTCTGGAGGATGAACTCAGTGGTACAACTCAAGTGCAAGTATGTGTCGGGGATTTTTGTAATGCCAGTTCCATTATGTTGTTCGTGGACTGGTCTAAATTCACATCCTGTTCGCATTTCAAAAATCATTGATTAAATAAAGAACAGACGTTTAGGCATCCTTTATTTATTTTCCACATCTTTCATGACCACATATAAGTTTCCTTCAAATTTTATTCACAGAGTTAGAGAACTAATTGTTTTCATTGGTACAGTTGTCAGTAGTTTGACCTAAAATTCTGAAGCTTTTTTTGTATTACAACAAACCTGTTAAGACTTAACAGTCTTAAGGACAAATCTGGCCTACTGCGATACATTTGGAAGTGACTTTATTTAGACTGTGTGTTTTTTTCCAGGGATTCTTTTCATTAACGTTCGAATGCATAAATTGAGTGCATGATACATATGCACCACGACTCTAGGACAAAAATCATTTTGGTATGTATGGTAAGTTTCTATGTGTGGTTTGGAGGATTATATGTTAATTCTGTGTGTGTTTTCCAGACGTTCACTGCCTGGTGTAACTCTCACCTGAGAAAAGCTGGGACGCAGATTGAGAACATAGAGGAGGACTTTAGAAATGGCCTCAAACTAATGCTGCTGCTTGAAGTTATCTCAGGTAAACAAACTGAACTTTCACAACTGTTATTTCCACTATATAACAATTCATATTTTCATGCCAAGCTGTATTTTGGCAGGTGAAAGGTTACCCAAGCCTGACAGAGGGAAGATGCGTTTTCACAAGATAGCTAATGTTAATAAAGCCCTTGATTTTATCACTAGTAAAGGTGTGAAACTGGTCTCCATTGGAGCTGAAGGTATGCTTTATTGCATTTAAAGCATCAATCTGGATTTTGTTAAACGAGAGAAATTAGCAGGTTAAGTTAAAGAATCATACTTTTATTGAGCCATATGTTTGCTCTCATCTTTGCAGAAATTGTGGATGGTAATGTGAAAATGACTCTTGGAATGATATGGACAATCATCCTTCGCTTCGCCATTCAGGATATCTCTGTTGAAGGTAAAAAAGCTGAACACATTCATGCTAATAGGCACAACATCTGCACAACAAAATTTATTATTCTTATTTATCCCACATTTCACAAACCCACATGTTTAGTTTTCGTTATATCAAATCTCAAGAATTTCTGGACCGCTTGGTGTACAAAAATTGTTCTGCTACATTGAAGTTAATAAATGGCTCTAGAATTAATGTGTTTTACAGGGTGAGGTCAGTAACTCTCTTTCTGTATTTAGTTTACAAATTAAAAGGTATAAAAATAGATTTAGCCAGAACCAAATTTTTCAATCAACGGGTATGATTCTGTACAACGATTCACCAATCACCTTTCAGAAACTTCGGCCAAAGAAGGACTTCTGCTGTGGTGTCAGAGGAAGACTGCCCCGTACAGAAATGTCAATGTTCAAAACTTCCATGTCAGGTGAGGCTCTGTTTAGGGATGGTATGCTTTGTGCTTTTAATATAGGTACTATTTGTGCTGTTAGAGAAATAAAAAATAGGCTATTTTATAGACATATATTTTTAGTTTTATGCTGATTCCAACATGACCCTGATTGTCTCTCTCTGATAAAGCTGGAAGGATGGATTGGCGCTGTGCGCTCTCATCCACAGACACAGGCCTGACCTCATTGACTACGCCAAGCTCAACAAGGTCACAAGTGTGTCCTCAAATTAACCTTCTGGGACCTTTAGTCTAACAGTCCTACAAAGTGTTAAAATAACACATCTGTCACAATATCCAGATGTTCCTGTCACTGATAGCACGGCACCAGTGTGTGTTTAACATTTGATGTGTCAAAATATTCCTTCATCAGACTCATCACGTCAACACACTCCCACCCTCAGGAATCTAAGGACGTTCTCTAAACATTAATGCTTGACTTTTTGCTTAGTAGAACTACATTTTATTTTTTGCATGCAAATCACCTTTTTTGTGTGACTTCAATAGCTGGAAGAATGGACTGGCCTTCTGTGCCCTTATTCATAGACACAGACCACAACTGATTGAATATCAGAACTTGAAGGTAGAATATGTGTTTATGATAATATATAAACGGTGGTGTTTTTCGTAAGAAAATTAGTACAATAGATTACAGTCTTCAGTCCTGACAAATAGCAATCTTCATCCTGAGTTTAGTTCCAATCAAGGAGATACCTGAAGAAATATATTTATCAGTAATCCTATTACAAGAATAGTTCAAACAAAAATTTCAAACATGATTTCATTTACTGACATTCCTTTACTGTTTTTTGTTCTTTTAGATGAACACCGTTAGGCTCTTGACACCCAAGCTCTTGAACTGATGCATTTAGAAGTTTTTGAAGCTCCTAAATGTACAAGCATCCATCATTAAAGTAATCCATATGACTCCATTGGATTATTGAATGCCTTCTGGTTTAAAAGTGATGGGGCTTTGTACATTATATTTAATTTAACTTTACTTTTAGGTGACTTCTTCTCACTGTTAATGGCAATTGCTGAGTATATATGTATAGATGTTGTTGTTGTTGTTGTTGTTGTTCTTGGGTAAGCTAATGTCATGAATTCACACCTTATGCTATACCAACATCTGTAACTCAGGCATTATTGACTGCTAAAGCTGGAAAGAGCCAGAATATTAATATTATAAAGTCTGATTGTATTTGTCTCAAAGAAAGAAAGACACATAGGGAGACTGTTTAAATGTGCTGTGCAGGCTATCTTTTGGGCTTAATAGAATGTCAAGTTGTTGGCTTAGCAATATGCTAACCATATTAGAATGAACAATGAGAGTTAAAGGTAGCAGTGAAAAGTGCTTTTTGTGTGAATGCTTAAAAGTATTGCTGTCTATAAAGTGCATGTCTGATCAATGATTTAGGATTGTCATGATGGTTGAGATGGTTTATTAGCAGGTTTAGTTGTGCTTTATGAATGGAGCCTAACTCTGCAGGATGTCGTACACTGTAAAAAATATCCTTAAATTTGCAGTTTTCCTTATTTTGTAATTCATGTCCCTCCCCCCCCCCCCACCCCTCCCATTTTATTTATGCTTTTAAATTGCATTATGGGGCCTTTATCTTTCTTTCAACAACTTTTAACCTTGATAAAGTGATTTTTTTTTGTCTGAGTTGGTGTTGTATTACTAAAATGTCAATAAAAGTCACCTTGTTAAACTGTAGAACTTTACCTCCGAAAACTGGACTGACACAGTTTCAATTTCAATTTACTAGAACTTCTATGTTGAGCTGCTTTGACAATCTACATTGTAAAAGCGCTGTAGAAATAAAGATGAATTGAATTTAATTAAATAGAGTCGAATTTTCAACATCAGAAGTTGACAGACCAGAGATGAAAGACGCATAATGCAATTCACAACCATAAATAAATTAAAAAAACCCTATTGAATCACAAAATATGGAAACTGTTAATTATCAGATATTATTACAGTGTAGGGGCCGGATTGAAGACTCTTTATATATGTTTTGTTGTTGGTAGCTGTAAATGTGTCTTGTTAGTTAATATTTTTAGCTGTAAATTGCATGTAGCTTCTGTTAGCTTGGTCTACTGATACAGTCAACCCTTTAGTTATGCCAGTCATAAGGCAATCAAAAAAAGCTGGTCCATAACACTTTTCTCAAAGGACGATTTGGGTTTAAGATAATCCCGATCTGGAATTGAACTTTGGAAAAGTGATCCACATACCAGGAGCACCGGAGCTGCTTCTAAAAGATGCTTTCTAAAAAGTCAAATTAGAAATAGCTGTGGCTGAGAACCATTCAAAGGTTTTTTTTAACTAGTTCTAAAAGAGTGCTAGGTTTATATTGTTGAGAGCAAACATTTGTCAGCCATGTTCCAAGTCTGTGTGAATGAGTGGATGAGAACTATGCTTTTAATTAGTTTGTAGATCATACCATTGAAGATTAAGGATTTATTTAGCTTGTGCGGGTCAGTCAGTTCAATGGTTAGTGACTAAAAGACCCCTGACACAGACATGCCTATCCCTTTCAGCTGTCACTGATGGCTCCAGGTGAGCTTGAATGGGGTAATCCAGCATTTAGCATGGCCCTGTGGTGCGAGTTTAGACAAAAGCATCAGGAGGGTCTAGAACCCTCCGGATCCCCTGCAGCTGCTGATGTCCTGCAATGGGGCTTTTTATTGACATGGAGAACAAAAACTTGATCCCAGACCATGGTGACATACACATTCACAAATAAATGCTATCATAAACATGCATGCACATTTTGAATACAGAATAAAGGAAATTGATGGGAAACATATGACCCATTCGTTTTGCACTATACTCCTAATGTATAATAATGAATAAATGTTTTAGAAAGAAGTCTCACATGATCACCAAAGCTCATATTCCCATCAGAACATCCCATAAAATGCAGTAAAACTGTAACATGCTAAAATATTATTGCTTTAAAATAACTTTTCATATAATTTTATTATACTATAATATGTCATTTATTCGTATGCTGGCAAAAAGTGCTACACAATAGGATTTATTTTTAGTATATTTTGTTACATAAATTTTACTGGCTTTTTTGAAAAGTTCAATCGGAAAGAATTCTTGCTAAAACCAAGTATAATTTCAAAGTAAAAAAGTAAATCAATATAAAATCTCACAGTGCCCAAAATGTTAAAAACGTTTGTGTATATAGGGCAACTCTTTTTCAGATAACATTTAGCTAATCTTTTCCCAGTGATTGGTTGCAGCTGGAAAGGCATCGGCTTCGTAAAACATGTGCTGGATAAGTTGGCGGTTCATTCCGCTGTGGCAACCCCAAATTAATAAAGGGACTAAGCCGAAAAGAAAATGAATGAATGAATTTAGCTAATCTGAAAATCTTTTTTTTTTTTTTTTTTTTCCTCATCATTTGAAATGTGAAAGTTTTCACTCTAGCTTCACCTGAGTACTGACACTCCCCTATGCATGAAAAAGGATGATCATTTATGCCAAATGTTTATGTGATGCTTTATCTCTTATGCTTTTTGGTGACCGTGTCCTTACCTCTCGTTTCCTGTCTTTCTGTAGGATGATCCACTGGGTAATTTGAATCTGGCATTTGACATTGCTGAAAAACATCTGGACATCCCCAAAATGCTGGATGCAGAGGGTAAACAATAAGCATAAAATATGAAATACAGCCACTTTAAAACTCTGTTATTGTAAAACAAGGACCAAATATGAAATATATTCTGATTAAGGCCTACTGTATAAGCTGATTATGACGAACAAAACTCCCACACATTTTGGCAAGAAACCTTGAGAAGAACGAAGTTCTAGTTCAAGGCTTGTTGTTCTACCAAAGTAGCAAAAATACAATACTGTAAAAACTGCAAATTCTGTAGATTTCAAGCAAGCAAAAAGATGCCAGTTTTAACTGTAAAATAGTAGAAAATATGACTTTTGCTTCCCAGTCCTAGTTAGCTGCCACAAGCCAGATGAGAGGACAGTCATGACATATATCTCCAGCTACTATCACTTCTTTGCTGAGGCTCAGAAGGTACAGCTCATCCCTGAGCTTGTTCTAGAAATGTTAGAAATATAGTATGGTATAGTAGTACTATATAGAAGTATAGTAAATGTACAGCTTCTTCAATCCTGCTCGTACTAGCAGAGGAACATTGAGTCTTGAGTTTGCTTGTAGTATTTGCATTATTTTCCTTCACACCTTATTGCCACCTTCACTTGATGTAGTTGTCCCTTCATTCCTCTCCTTCCCATCAGACATCCTGAGTACCCCTAAACCTGATGAGAGGGCAATTATGACATACGTGTCTTGCTTCTACCATGCATTTGCTGGAGCTGAGCAGGTATTGAGTTTTGAATGATTTAGATTGAGTAAATCTTTCATCCCCATTGCGTGTATGACATACAAGTTCAAATTCGGGTTTCACAAATGTCATATATTCAACATGTATTTCTAAATATCGCAATATCTGCTTTCATATATTTTATTTCAACCATTGGAAATGCAAATATGTTAAAACATATTAGCAATAATGTTATACATGTTAATATATGGCCATTTTATTTATATTTTATAAATATATATTTCAACATATATGCACGTTTTAAATTAAAATGGTTGAAATAAAACACATCAAGCATATTTTGCATATATGACAAAATCAGGGCGGCGCAGTGGGTAGCGCTGTCGCCTCACAGCAAGAAGGTCGCTGGTTTGAGCCTCGGCTGGGTCAGTTGGCATTTCTGTGTGGAGTTTGCATGTTCTCCCTGTGTTTGCATGGATTTCCTCCGGGTGCTCCGGTTTCTCCCACAAGTCCAAAGACATGCGCTATAGGTGAATTGGGTAAGCTAAATTGTCCATAGTGTATGTGTGTAAATGAGTGTATGGGTGTTTCCCAGTGATGGGTTGCAGCTGGAAGGACATCTGCTGCGTAAAACATATGCTGGATAAGTTGGCGGTTCTTTCCACTGTGGCGACCCCTGATTAATAAAGGGACTAAGCTGAAAAGAAAATTAATAAATGAATGACATGTGAAATCCAAATATGAACTTGTATATGATATGTGTAATTTGCATATATTGCCATGTATCAGGTTTTTATGTGTGTAACCATCTCTCCTTCTGTTCTTACTGTATTTTTCTTGCTCAGGCTGAAACCGCTGCTAACAGGATCTGTAAGGTGCTTGGAGTGAATCAGGAAAATGAGAAGTTGATGGAGGATTATGAAAGGCTGGCTAGTGAGGTGAGGAGACCCATTGTAGTTAAATGCAGATCAGATGCACACAGATGTTTTATTTTTCACACTTATCCTAAATGTTTCTCTACTCTCTAGCTGTTGGAGTGGATCAGACGTACCATTCCTTGGCTGGAGAATCGTGCGTCAGAGAAGACCATGGTTGAGATGCAGAGGAAGCTGGAAGATTTTCGAGATTACCGCAGGATGCACAAACCTCCCAAAGTGCAGGAGAAATGTCAGCTAGAGATTAGCTTCAATACGCTACAGACGAAACTCCGCATCAGCAACCGGCCTGCGTTTATGCCCTCGGAGGGCAAGATGGTGTCGGTGAGAGTTTGGCCGCAATACACAAACAAAGTGATACATTTATACTTTGATAACTAATTGGGCACCCAGTGATATTCATTCATTCATTCATTCGTTCGTTCGTTCGTTCGTTCGTTCGTTCATTCATTCATTCATATATTCTAGTACATATTGATTAATTTGATCTAGGGCTGCACAATATATCGCTTTAGCATCAATATAGCAATGTGTGCATCCACAATAGCCACATCGCAGGATCTGCAATGTTAAATTAGGATTATAGTTGACCAGGAGCCAGTCATTAAAGATTTTTACAATACTGGAGCAAACGTTTATTCATTTACATGTGTTTTTAAGGCCTGATATGAACATATCAAGAAAGTTTAAAGCATCCCAGCACACAAAACTGTACTATTTGTAACTTTACTTTATTGAATTATTTATACAATGAAAACTGTGCAGTGCTATTTTACATTTTATTATTCAATTTCTGTACCCCAAACAGAGCTATTTAAGTCATCTGGTAAAATTGTATTCATATTTCAATATATACATTGAACAAAATATTGTCATTTCATTGCAATATGTATTAGTTTTTTCTTTATTTGAAAAGTTTAAATTTGTTTATAAATTTAAACTATGTATTTGTATATTATATTTTATTTCAGGTTTATTTAGTTTATTCTATATTATTTTACTTGATCAAATTTAATATTATTATTATTATTATTATTATTATTATTATTATTATTATTATTATTATTATTATTATTATTATTATTATTATTATTTCTAATCATGATTAGATATCATTATTACATGAGTAAAATTACAAACCTAACATTCAATGCTGTTCATTTTAAGGCCCTTTTTATAGGTATGTAAATAATATAGCGCACATAAAAAACAGTCAGCTCAATTATTTTTCACACTTTCCCAGTGATTGTTTTTGGTGTGTGTTTGTCTGAGCAGGACATAACGAGTGCGTGGCAGGGACTGGAGCAGGTAGAGAAGGGCTATGAGGAATGGCTGCTGACTGAGATTAGGAGGCTGGAAAGAGTGGAGCATCTAGCTGAGAAATTCAGACAGAAAGCTACTAACCATGAGTCCTGGGCTACAGGTCAGTTCTTTACAAGAGTGTGTCTTTAATAACATCTTTTCATTCTGCACTTGTGTAAAATGTTCTGTACACCTCTCTGGATGGGTAAATGTCCACTAAGTGGTGCTTGATGTGTTTTATGTGTGTTTTGTAATAGGTAAAGAAGAGATGTTGACCCGGAAGGACTACGAGTCAGCTTCTCTAATGGAAGTGCGAGCTCTGCTGCGGAAACACGAGGCATTTGAGAGTGACCTTTCTGCACACCAGGACAGAGTTGAGCAGATCGCTGCTATTGCTCAGGAGCTTAAGTATGACACTTACACATTTATCCTCTTCAAAAATACTTCCCCGTCTTTCCAAACTTCATTTGCGTTAGCTGTTCATCTTCATGTTCACTTTGCTACTGTTCAAATGTATGTGATCAGCATGAAATTAATACATTCATTCAGCAAAGATGTGTATCTAAAGACATTTTATAGGTTAAAGTCCCATTGTGACTAAATGCTGTACTTTTCAGCTTTTTACTTTTTGATATTGACCAAAAATGTTATGATTTCAATTTCTACCAAAACAATTCTCTTTTAGTTTGTGGCACATGATTTTGAATATTTACTATATTATTGAGTTCACTGTATTATTTATGCATTAAATACGGCTATGTTAGCTATATGGGACTTACAAAAAAATCTTGTCTCAAACGTTTGAATGGTAATGTAGGCCTACTATTTCCTTGTAAGTAACCTGTCACATTCACTTTCTCATCACCTTAGGGTCTGTATAGCTTCATATCTCTCACTCTGCTTATCCATAACTTGACGCGCACACACACACACACACACACACACACGCACGCACACACAGACACGCACACACCACACTTACAGCATACTTTGACGTTTGAATCACTGGATTTCTATTTTAGCATTCATTATCTCCCTGCAGGCCTGGTTAGTGTGTGTGTGTGTGTGTGTGTGTGCGCATGTTTTTTTGTAAGTGACTGACAGCTTCTGACCTTTTTGTTGTCTCAGAAAGTACAGTGTTATATTGCTGATAAACTATGAAGCATACTTGAGATGATCAGCATGCTAAGGTTTATTTGGATACAAAAGGCAAGCAGAAATATAAACTTTTGAAGTTTAATTGAACTATACATAAAAAGTGATTTTATGTTTGTCTAAACAGAAACCTGTTAACTGACTCTCTCTTAGGCACTCCAAGATGAAGATTACTTTTTTTCTTCAAAAGAACATTAAAGAAGCTTTTTAGCTGAACTCAATATTCCTTGGTGATTCATAAAATGCTAGTCAAGGGTTTCTCTAACAGTTATACTAAAAACCTTCTTCTACCTAAGAAATAAAGTTGCAGGCATCTTCAATAGCTTGTGGGTAGGTAATAAAATTTTAATTTTTTTAGTCAACTATCATATAGTCACACCAAGTAAAACTACCAGAAAACTAAGAATACTAGTAATATAAAAAAAAAACTATTTATTTAAAAATAATAGCACTATAGCAATAAATCAAAGTCCATCTTGCTTTAAAAAGTGTAAGCATGTAAAGATGTAAATAATAAAGCTGCAGTGTGTTCTTATAATATAAACTGTTACTATGAATGGTAATATCTTAATCTTAAAATGTATGACTTTATGTAAAATGTATTATTTTATTTATAAACAAGGCTTTAGATGCAGAGTTTTAAAGTACATGAAAAATTAAACTGCCTCTTTTTTCTTTTTCTTTTTTTACATGGAACCTTGACTAACATTACCATCTAGGGAAAGAAAACGTGTAGAATATAAATGCATGAATCCAAAGTTTGTGACTACTACATCTATGAACCACTAGAGGGAGACAGACTCAACATCAAATGCAAGATTGTGGGCTAAAATTTCTTTCTCTGACTGTTTTGTTTTCCAAAAAGTGAGCTGGATTATCATGATGTTGCGTCAGTTAACCAAAGGTGTCAAAGTATTTGTGACCTCTGGGACCATCTGGGCACTCTCACCCAGAAACGCAGAGAGGCTTTGGAGGTATGTTTTTTTTTGTTTTGTTTTTTTTTGTATTACAATAAATATGACAAAGTATTAAAAAGGTCTAATTCACCCAAAAATGGTGAACAATCAAACATCTTAATATATGCAGAGGACAGAGAAACTTTTGGAGACGGTGGATCAGTTGTTTCTGGAATACGCAAAGAGATCTGCACCCTTTAATAACTGGATGGAAGGAGCCATGGAAGACTTGCAGGATATGTTCATAGTGCACACAATTGAGGAAGTCCAGGTACACACAGCTACATGTGTGCACTTCGATAAAATATAAATTTTTAAAGTGTCCATGAACTTCCCTTTTTGTTTATTTTGTACTGATCCCTGTGGTCCACTTTAATGTTCTTCTTATGCAGATGTGGAGTTTAGCTACACCCTTACATAATAAAATGGCTCATTCCACGGCCTGTCTTATTGACAGATTGGCTTCAGTATAAGCTATTTAGACAAAAATTTCATCTTTTATTTCTATAGTGCTTTTTACAATGTAGATTGTGTCAGCAGCTTAACATAGATGAAGTTCGAGTAAATTAAAACTGCTTCAGTTCAGTTGTCACAGTTGATTTTCAGTTTAGTTCAGTTCAATGTAATGTAAATGTCACTGCTGATATGTAAGGGCAACTCCACCAACAAGATGGTTTTCAGTTCTGTAACTTACAGGATTTTTATTATTATTTTTTTTAGTACAGTGGTATGGTATACATAGGAATTTAGATTTTATAATAACTTTAAAGTGTTTTGTAGTCATATGAGCATACATTTGGACTTCAGTATTCAAAGTTTAGGTCTAGTAAATAGTGTAACCTTTAAATGTAACTTATTCCTATGTTTATTTGATCAAAATAAATAACTACAGTAAAATTAGTAACTACAGTAATAATATGAAATAACATACACTATATCTGTTGTTTGTAGACTCTGATATCTGCTCATGAGCAGTTTAAGGCTACCCTTCCTGAGGCAGATGCAGAGAGACAGGCGATCCTTGGCATTCAGCAGGAAGTCCTGAAGATCTTTCAGAGTTATGGCATCCGTGGAGATCTCACAAACCCCTACAGCACCATAACTGCAGAAGAGATTGCCATCAAATGGGACAAGGTCAAACACACACCACTCAGAAATAGATCCTGTTCCTTTATTGCAGAGAACGTTTAGAATATTTAAAAACGTATTCTGTTGAAATATTTAGGTGAAGAAGCTGGTGCCCCAGCGTGACAGTGCAATGCAGGAGGAGTTGGCGAGACAGCATGCTAACGAAAGGCTCAGACGCCAGTTTGCTGCCCAAGCCAACCTCATCGGACCCTGGATACAGACCAGGATGGAGGTGTTTGTGGCTAAAAAAATATTTTACCTGATTGTTCAAACTACTTATTTAAAATGACCTGAATCAACACAATTCTTGAGTTTTTTTTGTGACAACATAATTGTTTTATGTTCAATCCACTTACATTTGTAAAAACAGTTAAGATATTCTAATCAATTTGTTTTGTGACAACATGAAACAATTGTGTGGAACCCAGCATTTTTTTGCTGTGTGTGCCAATGCGATGTATGCAAGTGACATATTTGTTCATTATCTATCTGACAGGAAATTGGTCATTGTTCTATGACGATGGGCGGGACTCTGGAGGATCAGATGACCCAACTGAAGCAGTATGAGCATGTGATCGTCAGCTACAAATCCAACATAGACCGACTGGAGGGAGATCACCAACTCATTCAGGAGTCACTTATCTTTGACAACAAACATACTAACTACACTATGGAGGTAGACATATTAAGCATTCATCTTTAACCATAAACAATTTTTCCTAATGTACTGGTGTAAAGACTAGGGTCAATACATTACACTTTGAATCCAAACAAACCATTTTAGAGTTTAGAGAATGTATCGAATAAATTAAAAACATACACAATTGCAAACACAATTTTTTTTGACAGATAGTACCTAGAAATCTATCTGTGATTTAACCTTTGATTTGACACTTATTTCTTTCCTCCGCAGCATGTTCGCGTTGGCTGGGAGCTCCTTTTGACTACGATTGCTCGCACGATTAATGAAATCGAGACTCAAATTCTGACCCGTGATGCAAAAGGCATCAGCCAGGAGCAGATGCATGAGTTCCGGTCCTCTTTCAACCATTTTGATCGGGTGCTGTACTTTGCCTCTGCATACTACTTTACAACTCACGTCTTGCTGTATGAAAGCTATACTAACTGTTATTAAATCAAATGAACTAAACTAAACTAACCACTTTTCTATTTTGACCGAGCATTATATGAGCATCTCTTAAATCTCTTTTATTTCACTAAGGACACATTCATTTGATATTTGATTTTGTTATGCTTTCACCTCTTCAGCGGCTTCACAAGGCTAGACTGGTAATTACTTTTTGATCATTTAAAAAATAATAATTATAATTTCTTGGAACGAATTTAGTTTGAAATATAAGATCATTTGCAATATGTAGTATGTCTTATATCAAATTTAAAGACCCAAGTAGATATTCACGACTAAAATGCACTTCAATTTGTAATAAAGCTTACAAACAGGCAGTATTTTATAATAAAAACTAGTGCTGGGTAAAGAATAATCATGATTAATTGGATCCAAAATAAAAGTTTGTTTTGACAAAAGGTATGTGTGTGCTTTATAAATAAATAATGATTAATTGCGATACATTTTTGCCCAGCCCTAAATAAAATGTCAATTAATTTTAAATGTTATCAATACCATATTAGCGGTTTTTCTTATATTTGGGTAAATGATACTCTTGTTTGTGTAATATTAACTGTCTCATAAGGATATTTTGATATCTTGAATTGCAGGGTTTTCTAACTGCATTCTAGCAGTTTTCATCATGCAGTTAATACATTTGAACTCAATATTTTTTCAGTGACATGCTTGATAATGTCAGCTTATACAGTGTCATAAAATGACAATAAATATCTTAGATGATAAATATTGCACATTCGTACAATCACTATTTTAAATGACTGTTCTGTGCATGTTTTTGTGTGTTGTGGGTACCTGCTCTCAGGAGGAGAGGGGTAAACTCAGGCCTGATGAGTTTAAAGCATGTCTGATCAGTCTTGGTCATTTGGGAAATGACAAACAGGTACTAACCGCCAGCATGACCACTAAACTGTGACCCTAAAACATAGTTCTTTGTGTAGAAGGATAAATATGCAGTCCCTGTGTGGCAGAAAATAGTTCTGATGTCCTTCTCTTGTGTTTTGTTTTTCTGTCTGTGGTTGTGTGTTCATGTGTGTTTCTGTGTTAGGTGCTGTCTCTTTCTCTACTATTATTCCTACTCTCGTCCTCTGCCCTTTAACATTTCCCATGCAGAAGAAGAATGGGGGCATGGATTCTGATGACTTTAGGGCCTGTCTGATCTCGATGGGTTATGATCTGGTAGGGCTTTTACTTAGGGTTCACTGATTACAAGCTGAAAATCATTTTGGTCTTGTTTTCAGTAAAATAAGAGTTCAGATGCAAAAACCTCTAAGTGCGATCTGAAAATTTCATCTAAAATGACCATTTTTCTCAGACACCTGTTTATAAGTTCAGTAATTTCACTGTAATGGCAAAGATTATGTTTTTTTTCATGGCCTTTAAACTGAAATAACTGAACATAAACAGGACAACGATGCTCATCTTAGAAAAAAAAGGTTTTTGCATCCAAACTCTTCATGTCATCTTTATAATTGAATCTTCTTTTGCTTGATTTTGATCTTTTCTGCCATTTGACCTTTTTAAAGATAAAATCTAATACAATTTTTTGATATTCATGCAAAAAACAAAAAAAACACTATTTTGCTAGTAAAGATGAACTTAATTAAAAAATATATCTTTAAAAACTAATAATATATTCTCTAAACACAAAAATCACATTTTGCACATCTTGCAATTGCATTATTTCATGTTTGTGAGAAACATTGTGTTCCAAGATGAAAAGGGGTTATCAAACAATGGGTGTTATTTTTTCCTCTCTGTTTTATTTAATTGAGGTTTTTTTCTAAACACCTAAATAATGACCATCATTCATTCAGTTGTGTATATACACTAACACTTTTTCCTCTCTGTTTTGTTTAATTTAGTTTTTTTTCCTGAACAGTTAAATAATGACCATCATTCGTTTTTACCATGATTTACCAAAGACACGCACTAAAATGTCAGTTATATGTTCAGTTGTGTATTTCCACTAACATCTTCAGTTTTGACCAATTTCATTTAAAAAATATATTTTTTGATCAAACTGATGACGTACAAGAACAACACATACACTTAATACACTTGATTGAACAAGTACACATAGATTTCACCTATGTAATATATAACTGTAGGCAAACTATGTTTATATATAATAACTTTAACTGTTAAAAGCTATTAGTTACTAGTTAATTAGTTACAATTATTGGTAACTAATAAAGTTCTGGTAACTAATAATAACCTTAACTTTTGATTTGATTGTAGTGCAATAATGTAATAATGTAAAGCTGCTTTGGAACAATAATTATTGTGAAAAGCGCTACATAAATAAA
>CAIGQW010053273.1:1636841-1648069 GCA_903798125.1 Danio choprae | reverse complement strand
TATCTATCTATCTATCTATCTATCTATCTATCTATCTATCTATCTATATATATATATATTTACATTTACATTTTCGTGCGTGTGTGTGTGTTTTTAGGGAGAGGTGGAGTTTGCTCGGATCATGATACTGGTTGATCCAAATGCATCAGGCAATGTGTCGTTCCAGTCCTTCATTGATTTCATGACTAGAGAGACAGCAGACACAGACACAGCTGAACAGGTCATTGCTTCCTTCAAGATCCTCGCTGCAGACAAGGTGTGTGCTATACTGTTTACTCAACCCCTCAGAGTTTCCCTTCAGAATAGGCTTTTGTGCATGAAAAATTCCTATATAACCTTTTTTGTGTGTGTGTGTGTTTTGTACAGCCGTATATTCTGTCAGATGAGCTGAGGCGAGAGCTTCCTCCAGACCAGGCCGAGTACTGCATCAGTAGAATGCCTCCATACTGCGGCCCCGGGGCCCTGCCTGGAGCCCTAGACTACACTGCCTTCTCCACTGCCCTCTATGGAGAGAGTGACCTTTAACCCTGTCAACACGTCTGACCTTTATAATCCCATCCCACTTGTTAACCAAGTAATCTTTTGACCCTTTACATAGCACCAAGATATGAAAAAATGCAAAATAAAGAGAAAAGGCCCAACGTTTAATCTGTTGATGTATTAGTATGAATGGCTGATTTGAAATGTTCAACATCTCTTTATTCTGAATCTAGAAGGGAAATCAAAAGAATGCATTTAAGGAAGAATACAAATAAGTGATGAAGTGTTTATCTTCAACAGCGCATAAAATGGTGTGGATTTTAGAATCACATTAGGACTTGTCACTCTTGAAGTGGTTAAATCTGGGTTTTGCTTAAATCTGGTTAAACAGAATCCTGGGTTGTCACATTTCCCACTACTCATAATTTACCCAGGTTTATTAATACATTTGCTTTTCACAATGTAGAACCTAAATCCAGTGTTAAGGTTGGATATTTGTGGGGTTAGTGATTGGATGAACGCTTCACATAACTTATTAACAAAAAGTCCAATCTAGTGGACTTTAATGCAAATTCACTTGATCTATTTCAACTGCTAATGAGCTTTCCTGAATAGACTTGTTGGAGTGTAATGTGTAAGAAAAATGTTTGGTGTCACCATTTGACATTTTCCCCCTCAAATACTTGTTTAAACAGTTGAGGGAAAAATTATTACTCCTAATGTGAAAGTTTGATTCTTCTTCAAATATTTGTAAGTGGTGTTTAATGGAGCAAGGAAATGGTCATATTATTTCCTATTTTTTCTTCTTAGAAAGTCTAATTTATTTTACTTTACTTGGAATAAAAGCCATTTTTTTACATTTGTAAAGGTCAATAATATTAGCCTCCTTAAATATATATTTGCTAGCATATTTGCAAGATAACTAGTAAAATATTTACTGAAGACAAAAGAAATTAGTTATCAAAACCATTATGTTGTAAAATGTATAACATCTTCTGTTAAACAGCAGTTGGGAACCAATTGAAAAAGAATTACAATTTTAAAGCAGGGCTAATAATTTTGATACCGTTGACTGTTCAAACCATAGAATATGTGGCACATGATTCTATGGTTACTTTACTGAAATTAAACACAGATAATTATTTTGTATTTTATGCATTTATTGATCTTTTCCGGTTCAATTTTTCCCAGAACAAAATCTGTTTTGTGTGTTAATGTTAAACCTGCAGTATGTAAGACTTTGCACATTTGAATTATCACCAAATTGAGAAAGCTTTCTCATTATTCCTTTGTTAGTAAGGCTACTTACTTCTTCCACAGCATGACTATCACCTAAAATCCTTCACCGATAGTGCCTGATTTACATATACAGTAATGGTTTAAATAAACAGAAAAGGTTTTCTTTCATTCTCCATCATTAGTTACAGGTTTTATATATTGAAATTGCATGTACATCAATTTGATGATGGTAAAAGTGGTAAGGATTGTCAAATATGAATAAGCAGCACCAGATATTATGATAAAATACTAAACTTAGAGTTGCAGAAAGTAGGTGAACTGTTTGGAATGATATATTCTGCATAACACAATGGTTTTCTTGTGTCTGCCGAGACAGCATATAAACATTCACAATAAGGAGAGGAAAATTCTATGAATCCTTAGATCAGGGGTGCCCAAACTCGGTCCTGGAGGGCCGGTGTCCTGCAAAGTTTAGTTCCAACCCCAATCAGACACACCTGGGCTAGCTAATCAAGCTCTTACTAGGCTTTCTAGAAACATCCATGCAGGTGTGTTGAGGCAAGTTGGAGCTAGAATTTGCAGGACACCGGCCCTCCAGGACCTAGTTTGGGCACCCCTGCTTTAGACTTTTTTTCTCTGCCACTCTACTTTGCAACAGTAATCTGGGATGGATTGTCTTCATTTTTTAAATGTTTTTGGGTATTAGTCAGGCAGGCTTTCATGAATACAGCATTTCAGCTGGCCTCTCTGGTTCATTGTTCCTTGATGGAAGGAAAATTTGCTAACACATCAAATCTGTTATATCAAAGAAAGTTTTTGTTTTGGAAAGATTTGTGAATGTTTGGTTTTGAATTATATGAACAAGAAAATAAAATGTGTACTACTGTGACATAAATCAAATGACCAAGTCTCTTTTGTTCATGTTTTGAACAGTCTGTAATTAATATTAGCCTCTATACATATTTAAATGTGCATAGTTATAGATATAGTACAATATCTTACATAATTAAATTTTTTTATATATGGTTTTTATATGCATATATGTAACATTGAAAGTAAAATATATTAATTATGAAATTGAATTTAAAAAAACACTCAAAGATTTAACGGCTTATTTAAAATGTGCGAAATTAACACAATTCTTCAGTTTTTTTGGGTCACAACTTAATTGTTTTAAGTTAACTAAATAAATTTGTGTTGGGACAACATTAGGGAATTGTGTGGAAATAATTTTTTAGAGTGAATGTTTGCTGCTGGTTCAAACTACTTTTAAAAATAAGTTGAAACTTCACAATTATTGAGTTTTTGGAGGGACAACTTAATTGACTCATGTTCAATCTACTTAAATTTGTTAATAAAAATAATAAGTTAAATCAATCAATTTGTTTTCGAACAACATAAAGGAATTGTGTGGAACCCAGCATCTTTTATAGTGTATTCACATTACTTATGTTTTTTTATGCTTGTATTTCCTTTCTAATTTGTCCTCATTGCTTGCTTGTTTTCTCCATGCAAATGACCAAATATGGAGAAGGCCCTTCTTTCCCACTTTACCTTTATCAGATGGCAGCACATTATATCATGATGGGTGGTATGGTGGTCTCTCTCTGTCCCGGGATGAGTTCAGCACCTGCGGCTGTGTGAGTGAAGCTCTTCTCTGCTTGCACACACAGAGATCCCTGTACAAACCGCATCCAAATTCTCTGAACATGGATATAGGAGAAGCGGAGGACGAAATCCAGTTTCTGCGAACTGTAAGTAAAAGGCAATATATTAAAATGCGTTCACTGTGCTGTTTCTTTATACCAGAAATAATTTATACCAGAGTTAATTACTACACTAAAGTTTGATTTGTTGTTAGATTGTTGCAAATGGACATTAATTAGCTTCTTGGATTTACATTTTAGATTCCAGCAGATGCTTTACAAAATATGTTTTGAGACACCTGCGTATGATTATGCAAACATGTTTCCAGCATAGTTGAAGTTGCTCCACAGATATTATTATTAATATATATATTTTTTTATTTAGTGCAATATCATGTGTTCACGTAAGCAGTTGCTCACAACATTGTGCATAATTGTGGATATTGTTATATACAGCTACAGTGCAGCAATTTACAGTGTTTAAAATCCCATTTGAGAGAGTTGACCCATATCACTGTTGTCTATTTTTACTGTGTTATCAGTAACAGAGGAACTGGAGAGAGAGTGTGTGTGAGCTCCATATCTTCAAAATAGATATAAATGGTCTCTCTCTCTCTCGCTCTCTCTCTCTCTCACACACACACACACACACACAAACACTTACAATACACTGATTCAGTTTGTCTTTTAATGCAATCATTTATAACTGCTAAATATTTTTTTCAAAGTTTTAATAATAGCTTAATAGTAGAAGTGACAGATGTCAGAACGTGCATGTTTGTGAGCCACTGCTGGTCACTGAAACTCAGATGACAACCTGGAGGTGTTGGAATTCTCCATTCACAGACTGATATGCTGAGATTCTGTCCATATAAGGCTGCACTGTAACAGTACAACACTCTGAAATATGGGATCTAGCATATGGGGTTTTTATTTCTTTAGAATAATGCTTAGTCTTTTATATATAGTTCAGGTCAGAAAACGTTGTTGCATTTTTGCAAAAATATAGCTTTTATGCTAAATGACAATTAAACTTTTATTCATCTCAAATGTTCACCTTTGTTTTGCACAAATGTTGTTTACAAGGAAGTAGACGCTTTGTTTGCACTTTAATATGATTTAATATGACATATATATACATGTATATAGATAATATGTATGTATATGCATATATAAAACAACGTTTTTTAAATTTAGTTTAATGCCAAAATAAGAAATGTGTCATCTTTGGCCCATATGTCACATATTGCTTACTATTTTTATAAAGTATTACTTAAGTTTCATGCCAACTTTAATCACTGATTGTAATTTGAATGAAGATTTATTGTTGTCACCATTAATGAGGTTTGTGTGTTTAGGTAGCATGTGCATTTATACAAAGCCGTTGAACATTTTGCAGCTTTGAATGTTCACTTTCCCAGAAAATGTAATTAAAAATGATTACAAGATGAAGTCTGAATTGTTGATTATCTCAAATTATCCTTTGAGTCTTTTTGACTTTATTGGTTCTGCTTGCATTTTTAAGCTTAAACCAAAACTCATGTTTTTGAGTTTAACTTATAATGTGCTTTTATAAAGCAAGATAATAGTGTATACTGCGTTCTCTGTTGTTGTGAGTGAAGTACAGCTGTAAATGTAAATGTGTTTTTCAGAGGGATGAGTTGGTGTTGAGGTGCTGCTCATCAGGCCCTCATCAGCAGAAATTGTGTTTAGCTGCAGAAGGTTTTGGTAAGCGTCTGTGTTTCCTCGAGTCCACCTCCAACTCAAAGGTCAGATGCTCAGTTACTTCATGTTTTCAAAACTGGCGACTATTTTCTGTGTTATCAGTCTGTGTATTATCACACTCTCGGGTAAGAAACCTCCCAGAAATGTTTCATGCCATTCGTCTTTGTTTCACAGAATGTTCCAGCAAATCTCTGTGTGTGTGTGTTTGTTCTGGACCAGTGTCTGTCAGTCCGAGCACTGCAGGAGATGCTGGCCAATCGTGAAGATCTTTGTACAGGGGTAGGCAATGTGGTGAAAGACAAGAATTTAGCAATAATGAACAGCTATCAGTTCAGTGGATGAACTTTCTTTTTTTGTCTGTTCAAATGTATGTGGTCAGTAAGTTTTGTTTCAAGGAATTAGTTCTTTTGTTATCAAAGGTGCTTTAAATTGGCCAAAAGTAAGAATAAAGATATTTATGAAGTTACAAAATATTTTTCTTTGATTTCCACAATGCAGAAAACATAGATGGAATTGCATAATCCAGCCATAAAAAGGAATTCACTGTATAATGCTGGATTTTGCAGTCATACTACTACCAATACTTTATCACATGAACATATTTATCTCCAGAACTGCCATGAGTGTTGCTTCATTACATTTACATTAAGTCATTTAGGAGATGCTTTTATCTAAAGCAACTGACAAATGAGGAAGGCATATATACATATATATGTAAATATATTGTTTGTAGTTAAGTGCTCATGGAAAGGATGAGTTTTTAGGTGCCATTTTAATGTTGGAAGGGATCGGAGAGATCAAAACCAGCGAGGAACAGTAAACGAAGAGGTTCTGGAAAGGGATTTTGAGCCTCTCTGTGATGGTACCATGAGGCGGCGCTCACTTAAAAAACCAAGTAACAAAGAAACTGAGAGGAATAACTGTTGTAAAATTATATAAAAACAATTATTATTGAATTCAGTTAAATAGACAAGATGTCTGATTACTAAAATGTAGTTTAACTTAACACAGAGTCAAGAAAAATAAAACAATTAGAAAAATAGAGGTCTAAAGTGTAAATGGACATTACAATTCTGTTATTTGGGTATTTCAACCAACCAACCAACCAACCAACCAATCAATCAATCAAAATTATAGTCTGCAAGAAGTTCTATTAGAATATATTATATATTAGAATAATTTCTGAGAGATCATATTACACTGAAGCCTGAAGTAATGGCTTTTGAAAGTACATTTTAAAATAAGGTGAAATGTGAAACAGTTATTAAAAAAAAAGTAATAGTATTTTACTTTTACCGATTTGCTGTATTTTTTATTAGATAAACGCAGCCAGAAGATAAAATCTAACCAGTTTCAAACCTTTGAACAGTTGTCTGAAGAAATGTTGTAAAGAAATTTGAATTGCTAAATAAATCACAGGTACAGTACTAAAACTATCGCTTTTGTTTCAGTCACATGAGGCGGCTGGTCGTCGTACTCTGCTTTATGGTCAGGCTGTGCTGTTTCGGCATGCCTACAGCGACATGGTAAGATGTTTTTAAAATTTTTCCTTTTTATTAATTAGTGGCCTCCATATTGATACTACAAAGTGTAAACTTTAAACCCTGTGCATCTTTTGTCTTGCAGTATCTTTGCTGTCTGTCTACATCAGGACTCTCCTCTGATAAACTGGCTTTTGATGTCGGTTTGCAGGAGGACACCAAAGGTAAGTTCACACTCTCCTCCAGTGTGCTGTGAAATTGTGTAAAGCATTAATAAATATTTAAATCTGAAATAATGAATAAATGACTAAATCTGCCATATTTCTTGATGTTGCATTGTATGGTTTCAGGTGAGGTGTGTTGGTGGACGGTTCACCCTGCCTCCAAACAGAGGTCAGAGGGCGAGAAAGTGCGAGTGGGTGATGACCTCATCTTAGTTAGTGTTTCCTCTGAGAGATACCTAGTGAGTGGGTCATTCATTCGTCTGTCTGTTGATCTACAGTGCCTTCCACTAATATTGCTGTCCTTGGTAAATATGAGCAAAGAAACCTATATCAAATGTCTTTATTGTTTAAGCTTATCTTTTCCTTAATATATTAACACAGTAAAGACTTATTTGTTAATAATGAGCGATTATGTTAATAAGGTCACTTTGTAGTATTGGAGACTTTCTGACCCTAAGATTTAACTAGCTTCTGCAATTCTCCACTTGTGTTTCTTGGAAATTTTTGGCCACTCAAACCATCCTCCTAATAAATGCCCACTTTTAGGCTGATTTATAGCATTTACAGCGGACTGGAATTTCTTTGTTGTTGAAGATTCTACAATGATGGTGGAAAAGGGCATTTTCAGTGTTATTTTATTTTTTTATAGCCACTTCCAATTTTGTGAAGCTCTAGAGCATTTGCAGCAAATTGCAGCACTGTTTTGCACTGAGTTTGGTCTTTATTTACAACCCTGTGAAACAGCAGGTCATGGTTGAACAATTTCCTGTTCCTCATCACACAGGTGTACAAAAAATATATATATATATCAGTGGAAATATAGTTCAACAATAATTTGTTCATATGAATTAATCGAGGTGTCTGTAAATTTGTGCCATACATTAATTTAACAAAATATTTTCAGATTTTTCTGAGTTTGCAATTATTTGTTTTAAGTGAGAACAAAGGTTTTTGTTAATATTTTAAGTGAAAGATTAAAAGGGTAAGCAATAAAGACATATTTGTCATAGCCTTCTTTGCTTATATTTTCCAAGGGTGCCAATATTAGTATTTGGTTGTATTACATTGACACCTGTCTCCCTCTTTGCAGCATGTGTCGTGGACTAACGCTGAAGGGAATGACAGTGGAGTTGGCCGAGTGGATGCTGCCTTCCAGCAGACGCTGTGGAGTGTGGCCCCTGTTTCCTCTGGGACTGTGAAAACACAGGGTAAATGAACAGTCACACACTAGGAATCCCTAGAAATCACTGAAGGAGCCTGCAAAACAAGCTATGTTGGTCTGGTGTTTTTAAATGTGCTTAAGCCTTATTCACACTGCACCAGTTGACTCTTTATTCACATTTAATATACTTTCAATGTATATAAGTTCACGTTTTTAAATGTGTTATGTTGTGGACTCCAAAATAGGACACCTCATCTTTGACCCATATTCAAGCTTTCATTTTGTTTTTAAGTTAAAATTTGATTAAATGTTACATCTGTTCAATGTATGTTTGTCTTAATTCACTTTCATTAAATCATTTTATCAGACGCATTTTTATTTCAATGATATATTAGTAAAGGTTAAAACAAACACAAGCTAAGGTTATTAAATGCTTTAAAAGTATTCACGTCAACTACTATAATAAACTAATACTACAACCTACTAAAATGAGTTTTCATTTTTTAATTTTGTGTTAATATGGATACAAATTCAATATTTTCCTCATTATCTACTGAATATAATTTGTATTTCTGCTGAAGTCTTGTATTATATGTCATCTTGCATTGATTTTGAACCGCAGGTCATGTGAGAGGAGGTGACACTGTTCGTCTGCTACATGGACACACAGATGAGTGTTTGACTGTCCCTGCAGCCAAACACAAACAAGACGAGCACAGGTCAGAGAGGTCATCTTAACAATTGAACATAAATTAATGACATTCATTACATCATAATTCACCATTTCCCCACTCTTCCTTCAGATCTGTCCATTTTGAAGGAGGCTTGGTCTCTCTTCAGGCTCGATCTTTATGGAGGCTTGAGACATTACATGTTGTGTAGGTGTTGCAGTTAGTTGAAAGTACACACTTATTCCTTCTGCGTTGGTTAGACTCTGTTAGTGATTGTTTATTTGTAGATGGAGCGGTAGTCATATTCACTGGGGTCAACCGCTTCGTCTGCGTCACCTCACAACCGGATCATTCCTGGGGCTGACCCACGATCAGGGACTACAGCTGGTGGAAAGAGACAGAGCTGATGTTAAATGTACAGCTTTTGCCTTTCGAGCCTCAAAGGTTTGCTAATATCAAATGCAATAATAAAATAGCCAGATGAACAAAATTATTATCCATAATTAGTAATCATCCGCTTTTTTGTGCATATGGTTTGATGTTAGCTTTTTATGTTTAAAACAAGTCTTTTTTTATACTGTATTTTTATAGGAGGAGATCCACGAGAGATCAGACTATGTTAAGAGGAGAGACGGCATGGGTGCACCTGAGATTAAATATGGAGACTCTCTCTGCTTCATTCAGCATGTGGACACAGGGCTTTGGCTCACATATCAGACCACTGATTCTAAGAGGACGAAGGAAAGCGTGTCACAGAGACAGGTAAGCAAATAGAGTGGTTTATAGGATGATTTAAGGTCTTTAAATCATTATAGATAAAGAGGATTTGCTCTATAGTTCAAGTATTTGGAATTGATCAATGTTTGTTTTATTAAAGTCACATATGCTAAGCAAGACAGCATTCATTTTATACACAAATACAGTAAAGCAAGAACACTGGGAAATATTTGTAGTTTAACATAACATTCATTCATTAATTTTCTTTTCGGCTTAGTCCCTTTATTAATCTGGGGTCGCCACAGCGGAATGAACCGCCAACTTATCCAGCAAATGTTTTACGCAGCGGATGCCATTCCAGCTGCAACCCATCAGACTCAATTAAATGTGTACTATGACATCATTGCGCTGCATGTTTTAGAGCTGTTTTCTATAAACTTTGCAAGAAATAAAGCAAGAAAATATCAAAGATATATATGATTACAAATTGCGACAGTTACAAATGATTACATTATACAACTAAACATCATTGTTTTTGAATACCTCTGTTTACTTCGTTCCCACTACAATGTGAGAACAACATATTCAAATTTGTCTCATTGTGGACGGAAGGCCAAAATTTATATTTGAATGAATGTATATTGATTAATGTAGACAGCCTTAGGTAATGTTTCTGTCTGAAATAAATCCTGCTTTAAATGTATGATATTGTCCTCGTCACAGGCTGTTCTTCAAGCAGAAGGTCACATGGATGATGGCATCACTCTGTCCCGCTCTCAGAGGGAGGAGTCACAAGCTGCATGTCTAATTCGAAGCTCTGCTCTTCTCTTCTCACAATTCATTAGGTAAATGTAGAAAACAATGCATTGGTAGAAGACCATTTAAATGTATTTAAAGGGACATTATGTAGAATATTTCACATAAAAAAATAGATTCTTTTAAACCCTCCTAAACAAAAATGTATTTTTTTTGGTTCATGTCTTATGACCCAGTCAGTACTTCACACCTCAGATTGATTTGGGAAAGAGTGCTTGGTTAGATATTTTTGATGGGAGATAGTTTGGTCTCTAGCCAATAAGCTCTCAGTCTGTAATAGGGCTAGAGCTGTTCATCTTACGATCCTACACAGAATACACATTACACCTCATTTAAGACATTAACACAATGCAGCTCACTCACCTCTCTTTCCCGAAATGTAAATCCAATATAGAAGATTATATTCATTGTACATGGGAGTGTCATGTGATCCAGACCTACTGGTTTAGAATTATAGCTCATTTAAACAACATCTTAAGACTAGCCTTAAATATGGACTCTCTGTCTTTTCTCCTGGGTTTTAGTAACAAGCATAAACAACAATAAATAACATTTGTTCTGCCTATTAACTTTTGCTGCCAGGAAGAACGTATTAATGTCATGGATCAGTGATAAACCCCATTCCATAAAATGAGGGTAGGTGATTATTAGAGAGAGATTTTTCTGGAAATTCTAACAGGTCTCATTCACTCCACAACTGACACTTTTATTCGCATTTGGACACCATATCTGGAAAGTATAAATGCCTCTGTGTGTGATATCTTGTATTTGGAAGGACATAATGTTTGCAGGTGTATCCATTCGTCCTCTTTTCCCACCCTTCTATTTTCTATTGGTCCTGCTGTACTGTTTTGCTTGTGGTGCAATGCTTTACGGCTATTACCATATACTTCTGTGTCAGGCATGTCATGTTATTGTGTTTGTAGGTTTGTTTCATGTTTGTTAAAATAAAAGCAAAAGAAAAAAGATTTTCAGAAAAAGATACAGATTTTCATAGACAACTAACGAAGTAAAGAAAAGTAAGGGTCTCATAGTTTATGTTTTGTTATGGTTATGATTATGATTAT
>CAIGQW010053273.1:1606635-1636441 GCA_903798125.1 Danio choprae | reverse complement strand
TATAATTTCTTTTTTCATTTTCGCTTTTCTGAAGAGGACTAGAAGATGTCACCCAGAAAGAAAACATCACCAATTTTGATCTTCCAATTGAAATGATCCGTCTAACACTCCAAGATTTGCTTGGTTATTTTCATTGTCCTGAAGTGGGGCAAGACCACAAGAACACACAGGGAAACACTGGAGCACTGAAGAACAGACAAAATCTTTTCCAAGATGAGGTAATGATCTCAAAACTAAAAAAACTTGCACATCAAGCCAAATGCCACATTAATATTTTAATAGTTTCCTTTAATTAATATCCTTATAATTATATTTATTCCTTGTGGCTGTTTCAGGGTATAATCACTCTGGTGCTGGACTGCATTGACCACCTGCATGTGTACAACAGTGCGGCTCATTTTGCAGAGGCTGCTGGGAAAGAGGCAGGAGAGTCTTGGGAAAGGGTCTTGAATGCTTTTTATGAGTTATTAGGTATATGATGAGTTATTTGTCTCTCTCTCTCTCTCTCTCTCTCTCTCTCTCTCTCTCTCTCTCTCTATCTCTCTAATTTGCTTTAATTTACACACTTCCATTGTTCCCACAGCTGCTCTTATCAGGGGAAATCGGAATAATTGTGCCCAGTTTTCTGGCTCTTTGGACTGGCTGGTCAGCAGACTGGAGAGACTAGAGGCTTCCTCTGGTAAATGTCCTACAGAATTATTTCTTTCATGATGTGAACTCAAAAGTTGATTTGACTTCATTTGTTACTTGTTTTATTTATTTGATTGTTTTTTTAGGAATATTGGAAGTGTTACATTGCGTGTTGGTAGAAAGTCCGGAAGCTTTGAATGTTGTTAAGGAAAGTCACATAAAAACTATCATCTCACTTCTGGACAAACATGGAAGAAACCATAAGGTAAACATTTACTGTACCTTTTTAAGATCTGTTTGGTTTGTTTTAAATAATTTTAAAAAGTATTTTACTATATGCCTACCAATATCTTTATTTGATCAAGAGACAGCATAACTGTAATATGTTAAAATATTATAATGGGCATTGTTTATTTTCATACATGCAAGAAATGACTGCTTGTTCAAACTACTTATTTAAATGAGCTTTTGAGTTTTTGGGGGGGACAGCTTAATTGTTTTATGTTCAATCCACTTAAAATTGTTAGGTTAACTTAATTTGTGTTAGGACAACATGAATGAATTGTGTGGAACCCTGTATTTTTGCAATGTACACTCTGTTGTTGCTTGTTCAAACTACTTCTTTAAGATGAGCTGAAACAACCCGATTTTTGAGTTTGTTTGGGACAACTCAATTGTTTTGTTCAATCTACTTAAATTTGTAAAAAAAAAACAAACAAAAAAAAACTTGTAAGTTAACTTAATTCAGTCATGTTATCCCAACACAAATCAATTGTGTGGAACCCAGCATTTTTTACAATGTATATATCATTTAAGGGCTGACTTTATTTTTGAACAGACCATAATGATTGTGATCAGAATTGTCTGGATTTGACTACTTTCAGCATGTGTTTGTGTGTTGATTTAATTTGCAGATATTAGACGTGTTGTGTTCACTCTGTGTTTGTCATGGGATGGCTGTCCGCTCTAATCAGCATTTGATTTGTGACACACTGCTGCCTGAAAGAGACCTGCTGCTACAGACAAGACTGATTAACCAAGTTTCCAGGTGACCTGTTATCAAAACACCCAACAATTTAGAACTCCTACACCACAAAATCATGATAAAGGCCCAATCACAGGATTTTATCACACCTAAAAATTTATTTAGTTTGCTATTGTATAGACTATGAGTATAATTGCTAATAATATGTCTGTTGTCTGTTTAGTGTCCGTCCAAACATCTTTCTGTGTACAAGAGATGAGTGCGCCCAGTACAAAAAGTGGTATTATGAGGTTGTAGTTGAGAAAGCAGAGCCATTTGTGACTGCAGAGCCTACTCATCTGCGAGTGGGATGGGCCAGCACTGAAGGGTACTGTCCTTCCCCCACCGGGGGTCACGATTGGGGATCTAACGGTGTTGGAGATGACCTCTGCTCTTATGGTTTTGATGGACTCCAGCTTTGGACAGGTAACAATTTTTTTTCACTAAGCACCTATAATAACATTCAGATTTTTTACATTATTTATTTAAGGATGAATTAAATGTTTTTTATTTATTTATTTATTTTTTGTACATATTTTCATTGTTTTTGTGTTTTTTTTAGGAGGTGTAGGTCGTCGAGTTAGCTCCCCCAATCAGCACTTGCTAAGGGAAGATGATGTCGTTAGTTGTTGTCTTGACCTCAGTGCAACCTGCATCTCCTTCCGGGTCAATGGACAGCCAGTTCAAGGCATGTTGGAGAACTTCTACGTGGATGGACTACTGTTTCCTGTGGTCAGCTTCTCTGTTGGAGTGCAGTGAGTTACCTTTAGATACATTTTGTTTTTTTCAAGTTGATTTTTTCAGAGATACACACCAGGGACATTTTCAGGTTCAGTGGTCAAAATATATATTTTATAATTTAACTTATGATTATGAATGTGTTAAAAAATCCATGTTGTACTAAAACTTCCAGTTGGGGACAAAAACTGAAACACATTTGGTCACCCTACTGACTCACTATCACTTTCCTTCAGCTTAATCCTTGCTTTATCAGGAGTCGGCACAGTGGAACGACACCACTCATTTCTCTGGCATATGTTTTGCAGAGCAGATGCCCGTTCCAGATGCAACCCAGCACAGAAAGTGCAACCCTCAGTGCTGGGAAACATCCACACACTCTCCCATTTACACACTATAGGCGATGTTTTAGTTCATCCAATTCACCTATACCGCATATCTTTGGGGGAAACCAGAGCACCCAGAGAAAATCCATGTAGATATGGGAAGAATATGCAAACTCCACACAGAATTGCCACCTGGTCCACTCGGACCAGTGACATTCTTGCTTTTAGGCAACCATGCTAACAACTTAGCCACCGTGCCACGTATCCTATTGTTTCCCACAATTAGTCAAACTGTGAAAAATATGTCCTCAATTCAATCTCACCAAATCAGAATTTTAACCGGCACATCCTAAAATAGACGCCTGGTTTTCTTTTCCATCAGGGTGCGCATGCTGTTTGGAAGTCGACAGGGAGAGTTCAGGTTTCTTCCTCCTGCTGGATTCTCTCCATGTGCTGAAGCTCTTCTCCCCAAAACACGGTGCAAGCTGGAGCTGTGTCACGAACTCACTCGTAATCACACTGAGACCCAGCGTGACCTCTTAGGCCCTGTGGTACCTATTAGCCCAGTGACCTTCACACCCGTTCCAGTGGATTCCAGCCAAGTACTCATTCAATTTTAATTATGCTGTGATTATTTTAAATGTAGCATCAGTGCAGTACAGTTGTTTAAGGAAATCTGTTTTGCATCAACTTTTATGACTTTTCTGACACATCTGTATTTAACTTTTTATCTTGTCAGGTGGAATATCCTCCACAGCTGGAGCAGATCAGAGAACGATTAGCTGAAAACCTCCACGAGCTCTGGCTTATTGACAAAATAGAGCAGGGCTGGACCTACGGACCTGTACGTATCTGAGGGAGTTTTCACACTTAAATTGTTTGTTGCTTTGTTTCAGAAAACTTCATGTTTGGTTCATTTAAGCATATATGAATCACTTTAGAGCAGTTGGTTCTAGTGAAATGAAATTCAGACCCAAAGCATCAACAAACCAAGTCATTTCATAATGGCTATATTGCTGATCTGCTTCTGAAATGTTGTGCATTCAGAGATGACATAAGACTAGGTCATTCTCCTCTGGCCTCTGGCTTTAACAAGTTTTTTTCACCCACAGAACTGCTCACTCAATATTTACTCTTTTTTGGACCATTCTCTGTAAACCCTAGAGGTGAAAATCCCAGTAGACCTACAGTTTTTCTGAAATCAGACCAGTCTGTCTGGCACCAACCACCATTCCACATTTAAAATCACTTGACATTTTTCTCCCATGTGTCTTACATAAACACATTGTGGTGCACTTTGAAATGTTTTCTTGTAAAAATGAACTGAAACAAGAAGAAAATTAAGAATTACGCATTTAAGTCCTTGATCTACAGGTCTTAGTTAACATCCATTAAGTAACTCAATCACATTCTGGAGTATATTGAAAAGTGCATCACTTTTTCTAGGTTAAAGACGAAGGCAAAAAAGTACATTCGTGCCTAGTTGAGTTCTCCAAACTCCCCGATCAAGAGCGAATTAACAAGCTTCAGTCATCTGAGGACATCCTCAGGTATAAATCATTTTACTGTAAGTAATAAACTGTTAATTAGCTGTCGATTTTAATCGTTCTTCTCTTGGTGTCATGGAAGAACTCTTCTGGCTTTTGGGGTTCATATTGGACTATCTGATGAACATGCTGAGGAGAATGTGATATATGTTCGCCTTTCAAATAAGTATATAACATTTCCTTCACTGTTAACAAAAAATGCACAATTGTACATTACAAAGTGTTGCTAAAGTGTTTAAAGAAACCCAATTACATCACCTTGTCCAGGTATGAGCTATGGAATGGATATAAACCAGCCCCTGTGGATCAGTCCCGGGTTGTGTTAACAGCTGCTCAGGAAGAGCTGGTGGAAAATCTGGCTGAAAATGAACACAACATCTGGGCCAGAGAGCGTATCAGGCAGGGCTGGAGCTATGGCCCACAGCAGGTGAAAATTAAAGCAATGCTAGTTCATTTATAGTCAGAATTGTTTAAACATAAAAAAAAGACAGCTGACTTTCTATGTGTGCTTTTAGAAAGTCAAATAGTTTAAACTAACAAGGCATTATTGCTCATGCATGTGTTTTTTGTATTTGTTGTTGCAAAGTAGCTCATTTGCATTTAAAGAAACACACAAAAAAATAGTGTTTTTTTTTACTTCCACTCAAAACCTACTTATTCCTGGGACACCTGAAGCTTTTATTAAATCTTACAAATAGGGCATAACGGCACCCCTTCAGAACAAAAAATATAAATGTGATCTTTGTCATCACTGGAATGCAAATACCAAATGTGTCCACATGACCACCTGTAGCACTTGCAAATTGGATTTCTCCAACTTGGAATTTTTTTTCTATTTTTGTCTCATTGTGTTTGAGGCATGTTTAATGAGTTTAAAAGCTACTTAATGTATATGTTTTAGGATGTAAAGTTTAAGAGAAGTACCAAACTAGTGCCATTTTATCTGCTGGATGAGAGGCACAAACAGGCTGGTAGAGATGCCATGAGAGATGCGCTGGGCTCCCTTCTTGGGTTTGGATACACTGTGGAACCACTGGAACAAGAGCATGGTGGGAAATTTATCCCTTTTTACAATATAGTCTGAAGAAGGTGCATTTGGACAACTCAAAATTTTATTTTAAAGTTTACTTTACTCACAAATGCATTTTAAATGTAATCTTACATTTGTAAAATACTACAATTAAAACATGCTGAGTCAGTAATATAAAAAATATTCACTAATAATAATAGATCTTTTAAAAATTTTTTATCTGACCAAGTAAGTAATAGTAAGGAATGATTATTGAGTACCAAATCATCATATAAGAAACATTTCATGTGTCACTAAATTGTGTAATGTAAGTAAATAATAAATGTATCTGCTTTTGTCCTCCATAGCTTCAAGTAGCAGTGTCAAGTCTGTGGCTGCAGAGAGATTTCGTATTTTTCGTCTGGAGAAGCTCTTTGCGGTGCATTCTGGTAAATGGTACTTTGAGTTTGAGGCTGTAACTGATGGAGAGATGAGAGTTGGCTGGGCTCGACCTGGATGTAAACCTGATGTGGATCTCGGGTCAGATGATCAGGCCTTCGTGTTTGATGGCTCCAAGGTATTGCATTCAATATATCAAAGCAAATTGTGCTAAAATAATATACTATTAAATATGAGTTACAGTAACGTGTAACACAAAAAATATACAATGTAATACACTATTGTTTTTGTTTTAGGGGCAGTGGTGGCATGGTGGGGGAGAGCGATTGGGTGGCCACTGGAAGCGAGGGGATGTGATTGGCTGTTTGTTGGATCTGACAACTGACACTATGATGATCACTCTTAATGGAGAGCTACTGTTAAACAGTCATGGTTCTGAATTTGCTGGGAAAGACTTTATTAAATCTGATGGTGAGCTCTCTGTGATTGGTTCCATTTCATTTCAGCCAACAATATACAGGAGAATATTTCTGCTTTGTACTGTTCATATGTTTCATTGTCTTCTCTTTGAATTCTAGGTTTTCTGCCTGTTTGTAGTATAGGTATTAACCAAGTGGGTCGTCTGAATTTGGGTTGCCAGATTGAGTCACTGAAATATTTCAATGTTTGTGGCCTACAAGAGGGATATCAGCCCTTTGGTCTGAACATGAGTAAAGATCTACCACTGTGGATGAGCTGGAGAGAGCCTTTGTTCATTCCTATACACGATGACCATCCTAACATACAGGTTAGTTCATTTGTAGATTAAAGAAGGAGATTAATAAATGGAATCCTTGTTTTTATTTTATTTTATATTGAAAATATGTATTGGACAACCATGCAAATAGGCCTATTATTTTTGTATATATGCTGAATAATTTATAGTTGAATTTTATTTAAAATGTTTATTTTTTTCTTAATCTGATATATAATTTGTAATTAACAAGACAAATTCAAATATGTTATTATAAAAATGTAAATATCCTGGACACATACACAATATTGCAATTTTAGCTACATATAGATATGTGTGTTATATTTATTTAAATAAAATGTTGAAAATAACCTGTGGATACATTTTTTTATTGTTTATTACATGATATTGATATGTATCCTCTGTTTAAAGCAAACCACCACTTTGTTACTGTTGTGGAGCACCCTTAAACATTTTATGCTCTCTGTTTTCAACACTCTTAAAATTTATACCCAGGTGGTCCGCGTAGATGGAACCGTCAACAACATCCCATGTCTTAAAGTAACTAAGAGGATTTTTGAACATGAAGAAAGGGGCTCGAGCAATGTTGAATTTTACCGTCTCAGCATGCCGATAGAGTGTGCGCAGGTTTTCTGCGGCCTCGGTGACGTTTCTGTGCCTCCCGGCAGCACTGCACTCTGTCATCTCAGAGATCCAGAGGACAGAGAAGTTGATTCTGACTTTGAGCTGCTAATGAAAGCTCACAGATATGCAGGATCCAGAGATGAACTCAATAATCACAAAGACCACAGTCAGGAGAAGCCTTCCAGACTCAAACAGCGGTGAGTTAAAGGAACAGTTCACCTAAAAATCTACATTTACTCACCCTCAAGTGGTTGCAAACATTTATGAGGTATTTTTTGTCTGATGACTTCCATAGTGGGAATAAAAATACTATGGAGGTCAATAGCTACTAGATTCCAACATTCTTCAAAATACCTTATTTTGTGTTTAACAGAAATAAATAAACTTTGGAAAAAGTATTAATAATTTTTATTTTTGGGTGAACTAACCCTTTGATATAATATCCTCTTGTTTAACTTTGCCTCTTGAACACCAGACCCATTGGCCAGCTATTGACGTGAACTGCTTTTATTAAATATGTGCATGAATTTTTGGCTGTAGGTTTATGCTGAAGAAGAAACCAGAGTTAAACACCAGCCACTCATCAGCACGTCTGCTGGAGGAAGTTCTGGCCATTGAGAAAGATGAAGAAAACCGCCTTGTTCATTGCACTACGGTAATCAATAATTTGGTTCTTATTGATCTGTTTGTTGCTTGATCACTGCATGAAAACCTTGATACAAGTAGTACTGAGTTTTAGTGGGTTTGTCATTATTTTGTCTTTCTCGTTGCAGTATTATTACTCTGTGAGAATCCCCTACAGTCAGGAGCCCTCTTGTGTTTGGGTCGGCTGGGTGACCTCTAAATTCAGCCATCATGATGTGACTTTTGACCTAGACAGCATTTGCACCGTCACAGTCACTCTTGGGGATGAATGGGGCAAAGTTCATGAGAGGTAAGACTTGAGTATCCTGTGTCTGTGTGGGAAAAAGTGTCTTGGGCACAGAAATATAAACACTATTTATTTATTTATTTATTTATTTATTTATTTATTTATTTAAATTTTATTATAAAATTATTTTGATAAAGGATGTGCTTGAATTAATTTTTAAATATGTCATGCCACACAAAATATTTTATGCTCAAATATTTATTAATATCTATTCAATTTAAATATATATGAAGTAAACTGTAAAAAAGTTGTATATGTATATCTTTATTTAATTATTTATTTTTATTATTTATAGTAAAGTTGAATTAATTATATATTGGAGACACAATTATATATACATAATATTTTAATTTTTAATTTTTTTTAATGATGAAATTATATTAATATAGATTGTTCTGGAATAAAAAGGCAAAATATGTCACACCAGTCGACACACACTTAAAATGTTCTAAAAAAATATGTACTGTACTATTACATTTTACTATATATGATGTTAACTTGTATAATGTATATGCAGATATAAAAATAGATATATTATTTTTAAATTCTTATTTGTATCATTTGAAATAAAGTTGAATAAAAATCTAAACATTATATGAAAAACTTTGCACTGTTAACTAAATAAAATAACTATTTATGAGGGAAATAAAAATAATATAGTTGAATTTGCTTAAAATAGCTACAGTACAAGGAAATATTTACCCCAGAAACTAATCAAATTGCCACAAATGCATAAAATGGAAATGTACAAATATTCTCCACATAATCTAACAGCACCCCTTAAATAATAAAATAATAATAAATAATATTGTAGTGGCATGTATAATGTAATTACTCCTTGTGTATGGACTGTGTGTATTTGTTAGCGTGAAGCGCAGCAGCTGTTACATGGTGTGTGCAGCAGAGGGCAGTAGTTTATCGCACAGTCGCAGCAGCAGCGAACTGGAGATTGGATGTCTAGTCGACACAGCCGCAGGCCTTCTGACATTCACTACCAATGGCAAGGAGATCACAACATACTACCAGGTAAACATTCAGTTGAGACTCAGAAATTGCTGACTTGTTCAGATTTGTATTTTTAATATCACCATTAATGTTATTCATTGGTGTGTTAACATAATCGGTACATAATGACTTCAAAATATGAGTATGCAGTCATGATTTTAGCCATCAACAAACACTTTATACGTACTTCATTCAATAAATCTCCTCATTTGTTTTCCTTGTTTAGACATTTATGTTAGTTTATTTCAACTTCAGCAAAGTCTCTTCATCTGTAGGTGGAACCAGGCACCAAGCTTTTCCCTGCAGTATTTGCTAAAGCCACTAGTTCTAATGTCTTCCAGTTTGAGCTCGGCCGCATCAAGGTAAACCCAATACATCAGTTCTGTTCTCCATGGCCAGACCAAATAAATCTCCAAAACGTGCTTCTTTCAGCCCAACGGGTGTCCTTGTAAACTTGTGAAAAATACATTTCACTGCTAGCAATGCTCAGGTATTAATAAATAAAAACCTTGAAAGAACTATATATATCTTTCTTTAAAAAGGACTTCATTTTTGCTGAGCTTAAGTTGGATCAGCATAGAAGTATAGATCATAATCAAAACAGACTTTTCTTGTGCACTCTTATACTCCAACTACAAATATGCTGCAAAAATATACATTTGACATCAAATACAATTATTAAAAGTGATTTTATATGCAGCGTATTAAATGTTCTGTTTCAGGTGACTTGAAATGTAAAAACATGGGTTGTATAGCGTTGTCATACAGTGTAACACATTTATGTAAAAATAAAATCATTAGCATTATTATTAACAACATACTTATTAAATTAAAATGTTTAAAATAATAACTGATTGTAATACAAATGAGAAAAAATGTCTTGCTGACAAATAAGTGAAACGTAAAGTAGTAGAAAGATTAAAAATGATAATTATTTTGGGGTTGCACTGGTCTCCTTTAGAGTATTAACATGACATCATTTCAATCTTTGTTCTAAATATACCTGACAACATTGTTGGCATATCAATTATTGTTACATTGCATGTCAATTTAGTGTGTGTCTTCTTCTATATATGACAGTAAATGTGTAATCGTCAATTTGTCTTGACACATTCTGATATATTGGAAACATGATCTGCACATAGATAAAGCATCAAATGACTTGAGCTTTTCTTATATTTGCTGCAGTTTGTAGATTTGTACTGTCACCCCCACAGAATGTGATGCCATTATCAGCGGGAGTTTTTCGGAGTGAGCGAAGAAATGCGAATCCTCAGTGTCCTCCTAGACTGTGTGTTCAGCACCTAACACATACACGGTGGACTCGAGTACCAGACCGCACACAGCCTGTGGAAATGAGCCGTCTGGAGGAGAGATATGGCTGGAGAGCTCGCTGTTCTCACATTCAGCAGATCATGACTCTGTACATTCCTGAAGAGAGCAGGTCAGAGGTCACTTCAGAGATGCTCAGTGTATACATTTCTCAACATTTAGTGGAGCTAGAAAAAAAAATCTGATTTATCCATTAAAATCTATATGTGATGTTTAACAATAGGGGATTTTGATGCATTTTTCATTTTGAATTTGTTTTCTACTACTTATTTTTAAGAAGAACCTCGATTAATAAAATCGGTTTGTTGTTTAGTGTTTTTTCCCCAACAACCTTTGCTTTCCCTTACTTGACATTTGTCTTGTTTTGACTCTTTAATCTTCCTAATTTTCTAATTTTCCCTAAATCTGCTGTTTAAAAATACAAATTGATCAAATGTATTTTTAAATAAAGGGACTAAGCTGAAGAAAATGAATGAATGTATGAATTTTTCAAATTCAAAACTTTAAAATACACCAAAATCTATTTTGTTGCTGTGACATTTATATTTTTTATTTAGAAAATTCTCATTCAAAACTATGAAATCCCATTTCATTTAATGTCATGTGTCTACAATACTAACCGTTTTAGTAATATTTATTATTCCACACATCTAAATTAATGAATGAACCGCCAAATTATCTAGCATAACATCTACTTTGGACGGTGGGGGAAATCGGAGCACCCGGAGGAAACCCACGCCAACACGGGGAGGACAAACTCCACACAGAAATGCCAACTGACCCAGCTGGGACTCAAACCAGCGACCTTTTTTCTGTGAGGCGACAGTGCTAACCACTGAGCCACCGTGCCGCCCAATTTGAAAAATTTTAATTATTTAAGGCATAGCAACAAAACTGAAATGTTTTATGGTATATTTATCAGATTTGTATTTAACAGCAGATAAGCAGCAGGTTTTTTTCCGATAATGTCAGACTTTGTCTGCTTCAGATTTGGCTTTTTTGTGGACTGAATTGTTAAATAAGTTTTGGTATTTTAAATCACAATTAGTAATGTAAAAAAAATGTTGAACACTTCACAATAAGGCTGCATAGTTGATATTAATTAAAGTATCTACTGACATAAATTAAGAATGAACAATACTTGCACATCATTTATTAATAGTTAACATTTACTAATGCATTATTAAAATCCTAAACTGTGCTTCTTAACATTAGGTAATGCACTGTGAGCTTACAAGAACACCAATAAACAACTTTAACTTTATTTACTAATGTTATCAAATAAAAGTAAATAAACACTGTATTAAATGTATTGTTCATCTTTTGTTAATATTAGTAAATACATTAACGTTACCTAATGGAGCCTTATTTTAAAGAGTTGGAAAAATTGGCTTCTTTGTGCTATGTATTGTATTTTCAAATCACAGATTTTTGTGTTTCAATAATCTTTATTTTTCCCTTCCTTCCCCCTTTAGCCTATTTAGTACAATCTTTTGTTCATGCAATGTAATGTTTCCAGCTAATTCCACCAAGAACTAAAATTATAATTGTTTTTCTATCTGATCTGATCTGAATGATCTTCTCTATCTTCCAGGTGTATGGACATTCTGGAACTCTCCGAATCACATGATCTCCTCAAGTTCCATAACCACACCCTCCTCCTCTATTCTGCCCTCTCAGCTCATGGAAACGCACACGTAAGCCACGCCCTCTGCAGCCACGTGGACCAATCACAGCTCTTATTTGCCTTGCAGTGCTCCAGGATGCCAGGCCACCTGCGAACCAGCTATTACAACCTCCTCATCAACATCCACCTTGATGCCCATGCCAGTGCCAGGCAGACCATGAATCATGAATACATCGTGCCAATGACAAACAACACACAATCTATAACCCTCTACAAAAGCAATAAAAAGGTGCAGAGGTTTCCAGGAAGTGACCGCAGCACTTCGTTATGGCCCAAAATGTGCTTCACCTCACCTTGCTTCATCAGATCTAATAATAAAATAGATCTGGTGGATGGAGATGAAGGCAGGGTTTTGTGGAGTAGTTTGCGCCAGGACAGTCCAGAGTTCCCATTGGATGTTTTGAAGACTGTTGTGATTGCAATGCTAAAGGAAGCAGTGATGGTGGTGGGACAGGGTGTGAGGGATCCCACAGGGGGAAGTGTTGAGCTCCTGTTGGTTCCTCTGCTGAACTTAATTCACACCCTCCTGCTGATGGGTGTGTATCAGGGGGCTGATCTGGAGGCCGTGTTTAGTCTCATCCTGCCAGGCAAGTACATGAAGGAAACACGGAGAACAGAAGAGACGGATGAGCTCGGAGAGAGTGATGGAGGTGGAAAGAAAAAAGAGGGTGGAGACTGGAAAGATGATGTGCTTCTTCAGATGAAGCTGCCAGAAGCTGTGAAGTTACAGGTCAGCACAGATCATTTCAAGAAACATCCCCAAATCTAAATTTAGGGTGAATTCAGGTCAACCAATGAAAAGTGTCCCAATTGACCTGAATTACATAGTTGTCAGATGCTTGGAAGATATTTAAAAAAGAAAAAGTCTCCTATGCTCACATTTCTGTTTTCTTGATATTTTGAAGATTTTCTTATTCTTACAAATCTAGTATTATTAATAATAATAATAATGACAATGTGAAAAAAGTGACAATGACAATGTGAAAAAAGATTTTTTGAAATTGTTGCAAATTTACTAAAAATAAAAAACCTAAAAATCACAGCCTTTGCCGTGAAGCTCTAAATTGAGCTCAGGAACATTCTGTCTCCACTGATCATTCTTGAGATGTTTCAGCAGCTTTGAAGTTCACCTGTGGTAAATTCAATTGATTGGACATGATTTAAAAAAAAGGGATACACCTGTCTATAAAAGCTCCCAGGGTTGACAGTGCATGTCAAAGCACAAACCAAGCATAAAGACAAAGGAATTGTCTGTAGACCTCCGAGACAGGATTGTCTCGAGGCACAAGGCTGGGGAAGGTTACAGAAACATTTTCTGCTGCTCTGAAAGTTCCAATGAGCACTGTGACCTCCATCATCCGTAAGTGGAAGATGTTTGGAACCACCACGACTCTTCCTAGAGCTGGCCGGTCATCTAAGATGAGTTATAGGGGGAGAAGGGCCTTAGTCAGGGAGGTGACCAATAACCTGATTGTCACTCTGTCTGAGCTCCAGCATTCTTCTGTGGAGAGAAGAGAACATTACAGAAGGACAAACATCTGTGTAGCAATCCACCAATCAGGCCTGTATGATAGAGTGGCCAGATGGAAGCCACTCCTTATTAAAGGGCACATAGCAGAAAAAAAGGCAAAAGGCATCTAAAGGACTCTCAGAAGACCATAAGAAACAAAATTGTCTGGTCTGATGAGACTAAAATTTCACTCTTTGGAGTGAATTGCCAGGTGTTACGTTTGGAGAAAACCAGGCACCGCTCATCACCAGGTTAATACCATCCCTACAGTGAAGCATGGTGGTGGCAGCATCATGCTGTGGGGATGTTTTTCAGCAGCAGAGGGAAAGATGAATGCAGCAATGTACAGAGACATCCTGAATGAAAACCTGCTTCAGAGTGCTCTTGACCTCAGACTGGGGCAACGGTTCATCTTCCAGCAGGACAATGACCCAAAGCACACCGCCAAAATATCAATGGAGTGGCTTCACAACAACTCGGTGAATGCCCTTGAGTGCCCCAGCTAGAGCCCAGACCTAAATCCTATTGAACATCTCTGGAGAGATCTGAAAATGGCTGTACACCGTTGCTTCCCATCCAACCTGATAGAGCTTGAGAGGTACTACAAAGAGGAATGGGCAAAAATTCCCAAAGACTTGTGTGCCAAGCTTGTGGCATCATATTCAAAATGACTTGAAGCTGTAATTGCTGCCAAATGTGCATCAACAAAGTATGGAGCAAAGGCTGTGAATACTTATGTATGTACATGTGATTTTTCAGGTTTTTTATTTGAAATTGCAACAATTTCAAAAAACTCTTTTTTCACATTGTCATTATGGGTTATTGCGTGTAGAATTTTGAGGAAATAAATGAATTTAATCCATTTTGGAATAAGGCTGAAATATAAAAAATTGTGGAAAAAGCGCTATGAATACTTTCTGGATGCACTGTAAATGCTGTCATTTAGAGAATTTGCATAAAATAACAAAAAAACAGACATGTTTTTATTTAACACATTTCTTTTTATTTTAAAAGAGTTAAGAAGCTGGATTTTCAATTACAGCAAATTAAAGTTTTCGCTATTTTGACTATAATTTTCCAAAAGAAAAAAAATGCTTTAAATGTCAATATTTTATTTGAAATGTGGAAGAAGTGTTATCAGACCTTTATAGAATGAAACAAACAAAATTTTTTCTCAAACCCATACCTAATAAACAGTAAATCTAGAGAAACTGAGACTTTTCAAGTGGTCTCTTAATTTTTTCATAGCTACAAAGAGAACTAATATAATATGTATATAATATAAAATGTAATTTATTCTTGTGATGCCAAATTGCTGTAGTGTTATTCCTTTATTAATCAATTTAAAACAATGCATTATTGCTTAAATATGATTCATTATTAATAGTGCTTAATTATTATTACTTTTTAATATTTTGTTAAAACTGTGTTTTTTTTGTCTGTGTTCAAATATATTCAAAAGCATTTGAAACTGATATCTTTGTACTATTGAAAATGTTTTTTCAGTCACTTTTCATGAATTCTTGCTGAATGAATTAAATTGACATATGAATGAATTCCCTTATCTTTGACCCTCTTCTGTCTCTTTTTATGACTATCTCTCTTTGTCGTCATCAGGTTTGCCAACTTTTGAAGTACTTGTGTGACTGCCAGGTTCGTCACAGAGTCGAAGCGGTGATATCGTTCTCAGGTGACTTTGTAGGTCATCTTCAAGAGAACCAGCGCTTCCGCTACAATGAAGTTGTGGATGCGCTCAACATGTCCGCTGCTCTCACTGCTCGCAAAACCAAAGAGTTTCGTTCCCCACCTCAAGAACAGGTCAGAGGCTGACTGGATTGAACTGTAGACTTCTGTCATCAACAGTTTTCATGTCTTTACAAACTTGTATGAGCACAAAAGAAAAGATTTAGAGATGTCCATCAGTTGTAAATCAGTTTGGTTCAAATATTGTTACTCCACTGTAGCATTTTTCTAAATATTTTATTTTGGGTTCAACAGAAGAAAATCTGGTTTGAGTTATTTGTTGATGTTTTTAAGGAACAATGCCTTTTAAATGGTCATATAATAGTGTCATGGAAATTATCATCTACAATAATATCATTATTTATTTTTTTTTGTGCTGGAGCTTCTGTTTATGTTTGTTTGTTTATGTAGATCCTCATTACTGTTTTTTTTCCTGGAGTCCATTGAATAAAAAAACCCCATTAAATCATAACAATCGAAACCAATACCAAAAAAAGACAGGATTTCATTTTAACAATGTTAACTGACATTGTGGAGTATGCCACTCCTCTAAGTCTAAGAGCTTTGATTGTGAGTATAGAATAACATTCTATATTATTACAAATTTTGAAAGTCAAAAGTAACCCTGTATGTGTTTTTATTTTTTTTATATTTATAAGATATGATATAATCACCCAAGCATTTTTTTTCTGAATATCATCCTGTGAGCACTAACACAAATGTGATATTGAATTTATAAAACTGTTCAGTAAGAAGTTGGTTTCTAAAATTAAAAATAGATCCAAACAAAGCCAGAATACAACATTTGTGGAATACAACATCTCGGAACAACACTGTTGTGTTTTTTTTTTGTTCAGATAAACATGATGTTGAGCTTTCGCGAGGACTGTCAGGAATGTCCTTGCCCAGAGGACATCCAAGATCTGATGTGGGAATTCCATCAGGATCTAATGAGCCACTGTGGTAGGCAGACAATTAGGACAATTGGTGGCATAATTGTCCAGCATCACGACCTCTCATGCGTGAAGCATTTATTCCCATGTCTTTGTTTAATCAGGAATTGAGATAGAGAGTGGTTCAGAGAATGAGAATGAGGATGACCTGTCAATCAGGAATCATCTCTACGGCCTAGTGGATAAAATAATGCATTTAAAGAGGAGAATGTCTGGCCTGCCTGAGGAGATAGCGAGCAAACCTGGTAGGAAACACTACTAGCCTTTTTTTGGCTTTCATAAATGATCTTTTTCATTATATTGGGATCACGTTGTTATGTTATGAACCTGAATTCATAAAACTGTACAGGTTATTTCAATTACACGCCAGATGAGTGAATGTAAGCTGAACCAGACATCTCTTTCTTTCTAGTGTCTCTGCAGCAGCTGATATCAGAAACCATGCTGCTCTGGGCTCAGGAGGAGACGATTGAAGACCCGGATTTGGTGCGTGCTGTTTTCAGTCTGCTGCATCAACAGTATGCTGGTCTGGATGGCCAGATGTCTGCGCCGCTACAGAAGGCTTACTGTATCAGCCAGACGTCTGTGGAAGACACTCTTCACCTTCAGTGGGCTCTAGAATGCATCCGTTCATTGCTCACGGCCAGGATGGGCAAAGAAGAAGAGGAATGCATGATCAGAGGACTGGGGTGAGAGCGAATGACTGTGTTTGGAGTGGAATGCTGTACTACGTGTTGCATAGTGTACAGCAGGAGCTCTCAAATTCTCAACTCAAAGGTCCAAATATGAATTTTCATCAGTGTCATGTCTAATTTAACTTATTTTTAATATGCACATTTAATAAAAAGGCACATTGTCACGCGTTACAGAAGGCAGAGACAAGGATCAGTTCAACAGTGTTTATTAAAACACAAAGGACAATCTTCACACTGTAGTGCTAGCGAACAGTTCAATAAGAGTCACTTCCCTTTGATGAGCAAGCCGATGACAGGGGTTAGCCTCAGGAGGAAAGGTGACGTTGATAGCCGTGACTGAAGATCGGGACGAGCAGACGGAGAGAGTTGTGACCATGTGAAGATGATACCAGACACTGGGTGAATGGAGAGGGTGAGTTATATAGTGTGCTGGTGATGGCTGATGCAGGTGAAGGTGATGAGTGCACAGGTGTGTGTAATTAGTAATCGGGTGACTGAGTCCGTTGTGTAGTGGCTGGAGAGTGTGAATAGTGATCAGGACTGATAGAACGTGCAGGGGGTGTGACACACATACCATGGGCTTTTGCATTTATAAATGCAAAAGTGGCAAAATGACACTTCATTTAAATATCAGCAATTTTTATGAACAAAACACAACCAGAGGCAGTATAAAATACGAAGCAGTGTAATGTGAGAAATGTCTGTATTCTAACAGCTGCCGAAATGTTTGTTTCAAAGTGGCGTTTGACATTTCCTCACATTAAAACTCCAAATGTCTCGTTGCAAATCAAACAGAACAGTTTTGTGCTAGATTGGAGAAACCTCTCTGACCCATCATCTTTGAAAACTGTTTTCTTTGTCAACTTTTCCTTTCTGGAACTGACATCCTCATTCATTCAAATGCTCACTGCCGTGAATAGTGTCGCCTGATTACTGACCGCTGAAAAAGACAAAAAAAACTAACAAGATTACAGGTTTGACATGTTTATTAAAGTACTATATCCACACTTTTAATCCCTTACACACAAATAATGCTCATGAAATATGAAAATGTGGGTCCAGATTTAAGTATCTCTGGGTTTGTATTTTTGAGAAGCACTGGTGTACAGTATATATATATATATTTTTTTTTTTCAGGTAGTATTACACTTTTTATTTGACATATGATCAAATGGCATGAGAGTAGAATGATTTTGTATTTATTCAATTACATGATAAAATTACAAAATTACAAATTTGATGTAAAAACATAGTCTGAAAAAATTTTCAGCTTATTAATTTCTAAGTTATAAACAGTCATATAACCCCACATCTTTAAACTTAACACCCAAAGAAATATAATAAAATAAAATGTACTATGTATTTTCAAAGACATTAATTACATCTTGGTTCAGTAAGTGTAACGCCCGGAGGGCGGATGGTGACAGAACGAGACGGAGATGGAGAGACATTACAAAACGGGTTTATTGACACTTACGGGGAAGAGATACAGGATACGGGAAGACAAGACGAGACCCACACGAACCAAAATACCGGACAACAATGGACACAGACGAAAGGGTATATATGGAGGGTAGAGTGATTACACAGATGACACAGAAGGGATGAACGCAGGTGGAACAGATTAACAATGACGGTGGCGGGAGAAGGACAAAGAAAGCACATGACATAAACAAAGGATGACGCGGACGAACACTGACAGTAAGTTTAAAAAAAGAAATTAATTATTAAACAATAATACATTAAAAATAAACATAAAACATTTAATCTTTGAAAACTGTAAACAAAGAACTGTAAATGTAAATAAAATTGGTCCTATATATTTTTGCACCAATTTATCACTTTAGATTTCTAAAAAAATCATGTGACACATTTATATCATGGATATATGCTTTACTTGATTTTTCAAGTCAAATAAATATAGACTTGGTAAACATAAGAGCAGTTATGATAGTTCATTATAAAGTAATTTTTTTTCTAGCATTTATAACCAGACAAAAAGTCTCAAGTTAAAAGTCTAGAATTACTCTATTACTATTGATGACATCATGCCACAAAACACATTCCATAAAGAGGTGACACTTAAATGATTCAGTGTTTTTGATGGACTTTCATGCCCAAACCAGTTTTATCCTCTATTTGACATCTGTGTTTTCTCTTGTGTAGTGACATCATGAACAATAAAGTTTTCTATCAGCATCCTAATCTGATGAGAGCTCTGGGGATGCACGAGACTGTCATGGAGGTTATGGTGAACGTCCTTGGTGCCAGAGAATCCAAGGTAATCATAATTCGATCAAATACCTGTGCTTCATTATAATTCATTATTGAAGTCAAATGTCAATTGTGTAATTGAACCTCATAAATTAGACTGAAATCATTAAATTATGTGTGTGTGTCTTGCTCCTCTGCCATCAAGGAAATCATATTCCCTAAGATGGTTGCGCACTGCTGTCGTTTCCTGTGTTATTTCTGTCGAATCAGTCGCCAGAACCAGAAGGCCATGTTTGATCATCTCAGCTACTTGCTGGACAATGGCAATGTTGGACTTGGTATGTGATCCCAATTAACACAGTCTGAACATTTTTAAGGATGTAGACAAAAGTAAAAGGGATTTTTCTTGTCAGCATCTCCCTCGATGCGAGGATCGACTCCTCTGGATGTGGCGGCTGCTTCTGTCATGGACAACAATGAGCTGGCGCTTTCTCTTACAGAGGCGGAGCTGGAAAAAGTAACTTTCACTCATCTCCTTTCCACATTCCTTCTGTTTTTTTCTTATAATGAATTGTCACTTTTCTTTGATGAATATAATGAATTGTCACTGGTCTCTCTCAATGTGTTTGTACAGGTTGTGCAGTATTTGGGAAGCTGTGGTTTGCGTAGTTGTGCTCTGCTGGTTTCTAAAGGATATCCAGATATTGGCTGGAATCCTGTAGAGGGAGAACGCTACCTGGACTTCCTGCGATTTGCAGTATTTTGCAATGGTAATGTTTGGTTTTAGGGTATGTTTACATGACAATGATGTATTAAAAATGAAAGATTTTTCTGTCTGATTTAGAAAAGGTTTATGATCAGGCGAATTTTTCCAGGTTGGTAGATGATGATTTAATTTTGCACATACTGTATGGCAGTGTTTCTCAACTACATTCCTGGAGGACCACCAGCTTTGCACATTTACCATGTCTCCTTAACCAAACACACCTGATTTAGATCATCAGCTCATTAGTAGAGACCTGAAGACCTGGTATGGGTGTAACAGACAAAGGAGACATCCAAAACATGCAGTGCTGGTGGTCCTCCAGGTATGTGGTTGAGAAACACTGCTGTAGATTGACCATACATCCTCTTTTCCTAGACATGTCCTCTTTTGGAACTAACAAAATGCACCTGACCGGGATTTAAAAATATTGGGATTTGGGTTTTGCTTTGGTTTGCATTTTTGCGGTACTTGTACCTTTCTACTTACTACCTTGAGGCCACACCTTGTTTCACACCACCATTGGTCAGTCGTGTACGTATGTAAACAAATAAAAGTTCAGTTACATAGTTTCATTGTTGTAAACCCTCCAACACCCTGCCCCCTCTTTGTTTTATGGAAAACTGCAATATGGTGACTAACATACATTGGTTGTCAGTAAGTACTTGTGCATTTGAATCACCAAAATGCATAAAAGGCTTTATCTTTTTCCTTCAGTTGAAATTATTCTTTGTTGGCCATATTAAGTAATGCCCTACTAATATTTTATTTTTATTTACTTATTTTATTTACCCTTTTCTCTTTCATTTTTATTTGTACATGTTAATTATTATTATTATTATTATTATTATTATTATTATTATTATTATTATTATTTATCTTTTCACTGTTTTAAAGTGTCTACATGTATTTTATATACTTATTAATTTATTATAGTTTATTTATTTATTATTATTATTATTATTTATTTTTATTTTTTTATCATCATCATCATCATCATCATCATCATCATCATCATCATCATCATCATTATTATTATTATGTCTCTCCAAACACCTATAATTTCAGACTGAAGTAACTGACAGCTATAAAACTATTGTAAGTTCTATTCTGGGTAAGGGTTGTTTGGTTGTTTGGTGTGTACTTATATAAAATATATAAAATTATATTTTAAATATAAAAAATAAAATAAAACTGAAATATAATAAAACCGAAATATATAAAATTATATTTTAAATATATAACATATAATAAAACTGAAATTATTCTTGTATAAACATACCCTCAAACCGGAATCCTGACCCGTTGAAACCTAATTAAACATTAGGTTCCTATTGGTTGTTGTCCTCCTACAGGTGAGAGTGTTGAGGAAAATGCTTACGTGGTGGTGAGGCTTCTGATTCGCCGACCTGAGTGCTTTGGCCCTGCCCTTCGAGGGGAGGGTGGAAATGGTCTCCTAGCAACCATAGAGGAAGCCATCAGGATCTCCAACCAGCAAGACGGAGCCAGTGCAAACAGTTCCAGCAGGACACTGTGAGTGTTGGACATCGATTTCATCTTGTCAGCTTGTTCTCACTCATGCCCATGTCTTATTTGCACCTACCTGCATTCTTAGTGACACACTCGATGAAGACGATCATGACGTCATCCACATGGGACATGCCATAATGACCTTCTACTCTGCTCTGATCGATCTGTTGGGTCGCTGTGCCCCTGAGACGCATGTAAGTGTTTCGGGGACCCGCTGGGAAAGTGAGATAAGAGCCATGTAATGTGTTTGAAGGATTGAGTTGGAAAGGGCTTATTGGTTTTATCTACTTTTCAAGGCGCAGTTAGTTTTCATTAAAGATTTTAAAGGCTCTTCAAGGTTTGCTAATGGGCATCTCTATTGTGTGTGTGTATGTGGTTTGCAGCTCATAGAAGCAGAGAAAGGTGAGGCCATTCGAATCAGGGCCATCTTGAGGTCTCTCGTTCCCAGAGAGGATCTGGAGGGAATCATCAATATTCCATTCAGTTTACCTGTTGTGAACACAGGTGTGTGTGTGTGTGTTTGCCAATTGAAATTAAGTAAAATATACATTTACTCAGACCATCGAATTATCTTTCCAAATCTATTTATTTGTTAAAACCGGGATCAGGATAAAGAGAATGAAAATTACTTCATCATTTACTCTACCTTTGAGTTTCTTTCTTCTGTTAAACACAAAAGAAGTCATTTTTAAAATGCTGGTTGCTGGGATCCATTTGACTTCCATAGTATTTCTTCCTACTATAAAAGTTAATTGTTTCCAGTAACTAGCAATCTTCAAAATATCTTCTTTTGTGACGAATCATTCATTCATTCATTTTCATTTGGCTTAGTCCCTTTATTTATCAGGGGTCACCACAGCGGAATGAACCGCCAACTTATCCAGCATGTTTTACACAGCGGATGCCCTTCCAGATGAAACCCTGTACTGGGAAACACCTCACATTCACACACATACACCATGGCCAACTTAGTCTATTCAATTCACTGTACTGTATGTCTTTGGACTGTGGGGAAAGCCAGAGCACCTGGAGGAAATGCAATCTCCACACACAAATGCCAACTGATCCAGCAACCTTCTTGCTGTGAGGCGACAATGCTAACCACTAAGCCACTGTGTCGCCTGTGAGGAATCATAAAGGTTTAAAACCACATGAGGTAGAGTGAATTATGAAGGAAATTTTCAATTTAAAGCCATTTAATGAGGAAGTCTGAGTTTGGTTTTTAAATAGTTTATTTAGTTGCTGGCGAAGTTATCTAGAAGTCTATTTGAAGTCTAATGTGATTAATTGGTGGTTGAAAATATTGTGTGCTGGTTAAACTCAGATGATCTAGTGGTCGAACCGGACATGTCTCGGATGTTTTGTCCGGATCACAAAGCAGCCATGGTGCTGTTTTTGGACCGGGTTTATGGAGTTCAGGATCAGCAGTTCTTGCTGCGTCTGCTGGAGTTTGGCTTCTTGACGGATCTAAAAGCTGCTGTTAACATGGATACTGTAAGTGGAGAGATATTTCATGTAGGTAAATGTTCTGCTAAATTTGAATAATGTTATCATGCCATTTCAAACCCATATGACCTTTATTTCATCTGAGAAACGTAATTTTCAAAGTAACGGTTTCAGATCTCTGTGGTGGCTTTTTCCATATAGTGTAATCTTGATCTTCAAAAATGTCATAAAACATCACCAAAGCAGTACATTCTACTCTTGTGCTGTATTACAAGTCCTTTGAAGTCAAACAATAGTTCTGTGTGAGGAACAAACCTGAAATATAAGTCCTTTGTTTACTAAAATTTCCAGAGCATGTGAGGTCTGACCAATCTAATTAAGGGTCCAACCCTGCGGTAGATGCCAAAATAAAGGTTAAGGGGGTTTCAAAGGGGGTTTCATTCTTAGTTCCAACCTCTCTGTCTGTTCAACATGTTTCAACAACTCTTTATGCAACAGAAGAAAAATCAGTACCCTCTAAAACAAGTCATACTATTGCTTTATAAATCCAGTAATTGTAAAAATTAAGACATTGACAAAAGAGAATCTAGACGTTAAATTTGAGTCTCATAATAATTCATGAATCACCCAGTAAAATTCATGAAAATAATTTTAACTGTTGTTGTGTATACATAAACAACAGTTAAAAATTATGATTTCTACATAAAAAAATACTTATTTTCAATAATGTTTTCCATATATTTAAAGGCTGAACTTTTGGCACTAAACTGAATATTGCCAGAGTTGAAAGTACAAACAAACATCAAGACCACACTCTTTTTTGATGTATATTATATGTATTTGTTAAAGTTACTAGACACGCCCCATAATGCTAATTGACTGCATTTTGGGACGTAGTCCGACACTGTGGTCACTGTGATTTCATCATATTTTCTGCTTATGAAACATTTATTATTACAATTATACATTACCAACGTTTTTTTTTTCCTTTAACAACTTAGTTTATTACTCAATGTGTTTTCTGTTTGCAGACGGGGTTAGGTGGAACAGACATAGCACTGGCCATCAATCGATACCTATGTGTGGCCGTTCTGCCGCTGCTGAGTAAATACTCGTCTCTGCTGTGTGACTCCTCATCTTTACGGAGCGGGCCTGTGGACGGGCTCCTGCAGGGTGTTTATAGCCTCTCTAAAGCCAGCGGACTTACCAAGGCACAGAGAGATGCCATACAGGACTGTCTGCTGGCAGTTTGCGGGTCAGCATGTTTGTCCTTGCTTTTTTGTATTGATAATATGATACCATTAAAGCCATTTAAGGCCATGTCCACACATATAAGGGTATTTTTTATCAAGAGTTTTCCCCACTTCATTTTAAATGAAATCAGTGATGCATGTTAAGGGCAACAGGCGGAGATAATGACACTTTTATGCTGGGTTCACAACAAACAGGGAATTAAGTATTTACATTTACATAGTCATTTAGCAGATGCTTTTTGTCCGAAGCGACTTATAATTAAGGAGGCATTCAGCGATTCAATAAGAAGAGGTAGTACACACAAGAACTGCTAGTTACACAAAGGAGCAGTTTGCGCTCAGAGAATTTACTGCTACTGAGTTTCTACAGGTTGTTTGTCAAGCCCACTCACCTGTGTGAAGCACACTTCATAAATATGGAGTGATTGTAAAAAATGTGTCTGGTGAAAATGTGCAAAATGGTGTTTTTTGCATGCAAATTGCATACAAGTCATTGAAAACATGGTGCAAATGTCACAGAATATACAATGTGTTTGCTGCGAACGTTCAGTAAATCTGCATTTGATGTGAACCCATTTGTGTTGGCCAATCAGAAAGGAGAAAACGGTGTCCCGCTGACATCATGAGGCGAAAACTTTGAGTAAATCTTCATCCTTGCTGGAGTTTTCAGAAAGTTTTGGTTTTAGTCTGTTTGTTGTGTGGCCAAACAGCGTAGAAAAAAAGTGCCGTTTTGAAACTTCTCATGTTTGTGTGGACATGGCCTAAAATCAGACATATAAAAACAATTCTATATTGAATGGTTCTGTATAATTATTCCCTATTATAATTATTTTTCAAATGCAACTTTGTTCCCACAGAAAGCTGAAACCCTCCATGTTGCAGTCTCTGCTGCGTAATCTTGTGTTTGACGTCCCGCAGCTTCCAGAAAATTCCAAAATGCCACTTAAGGTCTGAAGTGAAAACGAAGCATTCAATAAAAGCAAAGCTAATTGATTATTCCTTGTACTTATCACTGTGATCTCTTCTACTTGCAGCTGTTGACCAATCATTATGAGCAGAGCAGGAAGTACTATTGTCGGAGTGATGGATGCGGTGGCTTTGGCTCCGCCTCAGAGGAAGAACTTTGTCTGACCAGGAGGCTGTTTTGGGGGATATTCAGTGCTCTTGCTAAAAAAGTGAGAAAAGCCAGAAATCGCTTTAATTATATTTGGTTTGTTACACATAGACCATGTAACCAGGGTCTAAAATTAACACCAAAGACTCAAAAAATCAGCATTGGAGAATACTTTTTTTATAAGTTTTTTTATTCATTCTAAAATTGCCTGGGAATGCAATATCAAATCGCAAAGACTGCATTATAATTGCATAAATATGTCATTTGATTCACAGCACAGAGTGGTTTGTTCATGATCAGCTCAAGATAACAGCGGTTTCAGTGAATTTGTTCACAGTAATGACAAATTACTCCACAAAATAAGTCTCCGCAAGTGCTGTAAGTTTGGGATGACTATAATTGCTATTCGAAAATGCACTGGATGCCAAATATTCTTCCTGGTTTGGAATGAGAATGTTATAAATAATTTGCCCCTGCGTTTTTTCCGGGAAAAAAAATGAACAAACAAAAAACACAACATATGAAAGCAAGACAAAAAACAATTAATATTCATACAGTATATTAATATATAACTATAATTATACAAAATATAACTATAAATATTTATATACTATGTAACTATTAATATATATTTAATAGTTGTTATAAAATAATAATAATAATGATCATGATAAAGATACACTCAAAAAATGATGCTTGATGTTTGTTCAAACTACTTATTTAAAATGAGTTGAAACAACTCAATTCTTGAGTTTTTTGGGGGACAAATTAATGTTTTATGTTTAATCCACTTAAATTTGTTAAAACTAATAAGTGAACTTAATTCCTTCATGTTGTCCTAACACAAATTAATTGTAAGCATTTTTTTACAGTGTAATATTAATAATATTAATTTCCATTTTGGGGCGACGCAGTGGCGCAGTGGGTAGCACAATCGCCTCACAGCAAGAAGGTCGCTGGTTCGAGCCTCGGCTGGGTCAGTTGGCATTTCAGTGTGGAGCTTGCATGTTCTCCCCATGTTCGCGTGGGTTTCCTCTGGGTGCTCCGGTTTCCCCCACAAGTCCAAATACATGCGCTATAGGTGAATTGGAAAATTGTCCGGAGTGTATGTGTGTGAATGAGTGTGTATGGATGTTTCCCAGTGATGGGTTGCAGCTGGAAGGGCATCCGCTGCATAAAACATATGCTGGATAAGTTGGCGGTTCATTCCGCTGTGGCGACCCCAGATTAATAAAGGGACTAAGCCGAAAAGAAAATGAATGAATGAATGAATTCCCATTTTTTAGCATAAGATGTCTGTTAAATCTAATGCATCAAACAGTTCAAACTTCACTTGCGTTGCACAGTTAAAATGTTTTTTTTTTTTCGTCCACAGTCTTATGACGCAGACCTGTTCAAACTGGCTCTTGGGTGTCTCAGTGCAGTTGCTGGAGCGATTCCTCCTGACCACCTTGACCTGAGTTGCACCGGCGGAAGAGAGAGACACTCAGTGATGGATTCAGAGAGACGCTTTTGTCCTCAACCCCTGGACACTTTAAAGTAAAGGGCTAATAAACACATGAGTTCAATTTAATGGACCATTAACACTGATCTCAGAAGTCCACTTTGTCATTTTGAGAAAAGTGTAGTGTGAATTGCTTGAAATGTAATACATAATAATCCAGTTTTCTCATGCATTTTTAGTGTGACAATCCCAGAGAGTCTTGAGATTGTGGTGAACAAATATGCTGAACATACACATGAGAAATGGTCAATGGAAAAGGTAAACAGTTTCTTACTACAAGACTTTACCTAAGGATGACAGCCAGTAATACGGTCTTTAATACTATGTTTGATGGTTCTTTCCCAGTTTGGTAATGGTTGGGTTCATGGAGAACAGATTTCTGAGAGCTCTAAAGTTCATCCACTTTTAAAACCTTACAGAGCTCTGTCGGAAAAGGTAACCCTTAACCAGAATACATGTAAAATGTAAATACATTACAAATAATAATACTTTAGTATACTGAATGAAATGAAGAAAGCTCACGTGCAGTTTATTGCTACAAAATCAGGTTGCTCTCTGTTTTAGGATAAAGAATGTTATCGAGGGGTCATTAAAGAGACGGTGAAATGTATGCTGGTCTTAGGCTGGGCCATAGAGAGGACTAACGAGGGGGAGTCACATGGCATTCACAACCCAGCAAGGAGGATCTCACAGTCTGGCAAGGTAACAGTCTCTTTAAAAAAAAAGTTTTTATTTTGTCCTTTAATCTTTGAATTTTCAGATCTTATTCTTCATAAAAACACCAGCTATAAAGTATTTGCACTCCGGTGACTTTTTTATTCTTTTTCAAATAAATCCCCTAAGTGCTGTTTAAAAGAGCGAGGACATTTTCACAATATTTCTTATAATATCTTTATGGATAAAGTCTTATTTCTTTTATTTGGCTGGAATAAAAGCAGTTGAAACATTAAGGTCAATATTATTAGCCCTCCTAAGAAGTTATGTTGTCCAATGACTTAATTAACTTGTCTAGTTATTTACATAGTTAGACTTTTAAATTGCACTTTAAGCGGAATAGTAAAAATAAAAATATATTAGTAATAGTAATATATTAGTAAAAAATATTAATATATTATGTACTTTCATCATGGCGAAGATAACAGAAATTAGTTATTAGAAATTGGTTATTTAAACTATTATGTTAAAAAATGTGTTGAAAAGAATCTTCTCTCCTTTAAACAGTACTTGGGAGATGTTTAAAAAGAATAAAAAATTCAAAGGAGTGCTACAGGTAATAGTTTTGACTTCAACTGATCAATTAAACGTCTGTGTATCTGGTCCATGTTTGGATTACTACAAAAAACTGCAGGGCGACATGGTGGCTCAATGGTTAGCACTGTTGTCTCACAGCAAGAAGGTCGCTGGTTTGAGTCCTGGCTGGGGCAGTTGACATTTCTGTGTGGAGTTTGCATTTCCTCTCCGTGTTGGCGTGGGTTTCCTCCAGATGCTTCTGTTTCCCCCACAGTCCAAAGACATGCGCTTTAGGTGAATTGGGTAAACTAAATTGGCTTATTACACAACAAAATAGTGTATGAGTGCGTGTGTGAATGAGTGTTTATGGGTGTTTTTCTGGTACTAGGTTGCGGCTGGAAGGGCATCCATTGCGTAAAACATATGCTGGAAAAGTTGGCGGTTCAGTCCGCTGTGGCGACCTCTGAAATAGAGACTAAGCTGAAGGAGAAAGCATGAATGAAAAAAAAAATGCAATACTGTATGTGCATAGCTTCCAAAATCCTCAGAACAGAAGTTGCTTTTTTTTTTTACCCAAAGACCAAAACATTATAAATAAATTGTATCATGTTGTTAATGTTAATAATGTCATAAATAATAAGAAGTTTAAATGAATCAAATTCAAATCAAAATATTGCCATCGGCATAAAAAATTTGAATCACAGAACATGAACACCTGCGAAAAGAACATCACATGCTGTCATCTGGAAAGTACAGTGTTTACACTATAACATGAACACAATCCATTCATGTACCATATATGCCTTACCATTTTTGTAGTGCAAAATTGTGTTTTGTAGTGATAGCTGTTTTGTATTACACACTGGTATTCCGTGATTGGGATTCAGAATAGGCCTTGCGTGTTCGCCAAGACTGGATTAACAGCTCTTAGGGTTTTTAAAAGACATTGCTCATTCACAGAACATGGGACACATTCAAAACAGACTGTGCTGTGCTTAGATATCAAACCAGAAAAAATGTGTTGTGTTTCAGCAGGGAACATAAGTTGTTTTATCTCTTAATAGCTGTCTTTTGAAGGAGCCTCCACGTTCAGTCCAAAGCCTGTGGACACCAGCAGCGTCACTCTGACCTGGGATCAGTATGTAAGCAGCTTTAATCATTTAAATTTTATAGTATGAATCCAGTCCATCAGAGCCTAAAGGAGATATTCCCTTGTTAACCACTGATTACTTTGTGCAGTCATTGATCGATTGCTTTTACAGTACAGATAAAATAGCTGTAATTTAGAATACAAATAGCAGAGCATATTTTAGAAGTCGTTTTAGGAATTGCCTCATTAATACTGCCAGCCGACTCCGTACGTTAACAGGATTAAAAATAACTGCACTTTCAATCTGGTGTTGAAGGCAATGGCGGAGCGGCTGGCTGAGAATTATCATCACATCTGGGCAGCCAGGAAACTGCAGGAGCTGGAGAGTAAAGGTGTGTGTTACAGACGGCCACTGTGAGAGATCATACTGTAAATTCAATTAGGCTTTCTGCAGCCACCTGCGTCTTACAGTATAGCAAGACTCTGTGAAACAGCAAAACGGGGTTGAGGTGTGGATACACAGTACAGGTATATAATAAATAATGTGTGGAACTAAAGTAAAAAAAAGAAAATAAATATTTTATTCAGCAAGCATATATTAAATTGATCACAAGTGATATTTATAATGTTTTTAAAATAAAAACACACATAACATCCAAAATAATGATCATAAATGAACGAGTACATATAAAATGTAAAAAGTACATAACCTCAACTTTAACTTTGCAGTCATTATATATATATATATATATATA
>CAIGQW010053273.1:1575065-1591635 GCA_903798125.1 Danio choprae | reverse complement strand
TCAGAGAAGGTTTGTGTGCATGCTTTCTTGTGTGTGATGAATTCATGCGTTTGTGTTTGCATATAGATCAAGGCTAACCAGAAATAATAACAAACGAACAAGCGTTTCAACATTCTGAATACCTAGCACATTGGAAGCAACCTGAATATCTTGTCTCATGCAGTATAAACCACAAATTCATGCACAAACCATAAATTTGCTCACAGCTAATTGCAATGAGCATGTTGGTTAGTTAAAAAAACAGGACCTTTCTATACTAAAACTACATTTAGGTTCAGTTCCTATTGTGATTTTTTTCTAAGACATGTGAAATGGAAAGTAAAATTCTTCTGGGTCTTAATGAAATATCTATAACATACTTTGGTTAAATTTATCAAAGGTAAATAAACACTCTTTTATCCTATCAAAAACACCTTAGTCAACAGTGAGTCATTTCGCTTCATATCTCTTTAAGTGAGCTACTTCTCAATTCTTGAGGAGTAGCTAAACCAGCACAGCACACACAGCACACACACAGCACTCAACCAATACTTGCGCTCTTGCTGACTTTAGTATGTATGACTGATATGGAGTATTTGAAGCTGTTTCCACATTATGATGACAAAATGTGGGATCTCACCAAGCCCTCACCCATGCATATAATTGCTGTTTTTAATTTATCATTGCTTGACATTGCATCCCACCATTATCAATGCAAAATGTATTCAAAATGCTGCAGTTTCTGAGATGGTTGTAAACCGACAACAACTCACTTGACAAACACAGCTCTCCTCATGAAGGATGATGATTCTAAACATGAGTAAGCGGAAACTGGTGTTTGCTAATTATAATTAAACGTGAATTAGTTACATACAATTATTTACATCTTTCAGATCAATTGTAGGCATAGCTAACTCCTTTAAATGTAATTTTGATGCAAGTCCAGCTCTGTATTGCCAAATGCAGAGACATTGCTCCATTGTTCAAATGCAAAGAAATGAAAGGCACTATTCTCAGCCAATTAGCTGGGAGGCAGGCATAATGAAAGAACTAGCTTGTTGCGTATAAACCAGCACACAATTTAAACAGGTCAATTATGGCACATAAATACAGGTTATAAAAATAAGCTGCATTTTTTACTTGTTGATTTGGCAGACACAGCAGAAACCAAAACTAAACATAACTTAAGTGAAAATCTGATCCGATGTCACCTTTAACCCTCATGGTTTTTGCTTATTGTCTGTGTCTACAGTAAACTTGAGGAGGATGATCTGTACATGTGCTATGCAGATATCATGGCCAAGGTGAGAAGCACTGCTGGGACCTTCTAAACGATGCTTTTTACTTTTGCCACAACCACAAACTGAACTGTAACTGTATTCCAGAGCTGTCAAAGTGAGGAAGACCAGGATGAAGATGGCCTGAAATCATTTGAGGTACACAATGTAAATTAATGGAATCTGAAAGGGCCAAGATTATATATTTAATTTGTACTGTAGTAGAAAGAGTTGGAATTTGATATAGTGGAGGATACTGACACATTTTTGTATTGTATTTGGCTTATTATGTAAAACAGACTTTTGTGAATTGATTAACTTATTATTTGTTTTAGGAAAAAGAGATGGAAAAGCAGAGGCTGCTGTATCAGCAGGCCCGACTTCATGATCGTGGAGCTGCTGAGATGATCCTACAGAAGCTCAGCGCCAGCAGAGGTATCAGTCAAACACATCTAGCACATTCATCTTTAAACCACCCCAGAGAACACAGACAAAACAGGGCTGTCAAATGATGTTAGGATATTGTAAATGTATTTTTAGTGTAAGTGAATTCTAACATCGAACTTGATATTATTGTTTACTCTGCTGTCTAGAACCGATTGTAAATCATGAGATTAATCAAACTTTTTTGTTCTTTTCACAACCCTATTTTTAACAGTGATTATTTAAAAAAAACTGTTTCAAATCTGCTTTGAAATTAATAGTTAATTTAATAGTAGAAATTAATATATAATGTTTTCTAATAGATTATATTATATGTTTATTGTAAATAAGCGGTTCATTCCGCTGTGGCGACCAATAATAAAGCAGGGAATAAGCTAAAGGAAAGTGAGTGGGTAAATTTTTATTGTTAATTATAAATGAATAACAATAAAATGCTTTAATCACATTTTTTTGTGTAAAACTATGTAAATGGTTATTTATGCATGAAAATATACTCTATTTAAACTACTATTTAAAAAAGTATATATAAAAAGTGTATATCATTATAAATATGATTATAGGATGTCACGGTGACGCAGTGAGTAGCACAGTCGCCTCACAGCAAGAAGGTTGCTGGTTCGAGCCTCGGCTGGGTCAGTTGGCATTTCTGAGTGGAGTTTGCATGTTCTCCCCGTGTTTGCGTGGGTTTCCTCCGGGTGCTCTGGTTTCCCCCACAAGTTCAAAGACATGCGCTATAGGTGAATTGGGTAAGCTAACTTGTCTGTAGTGTATGGATGTTTGCCAGTGATGGGTTGCAGCTGGAAGGGCATTCGCTGCGTAAAACATATGCTGGATAAGTTGGTGGTTCATTCCGCTGTAGCGACCCCAGATTAATAAAGGACTAAGCCGAAAAGAAAATGAATGAATGAATATGATTATACATATGATATATGATTTGTAAAACCTTGTAAATGGTTATTTATGGATGAAAATATACTCTATTTAAACTAAAAAACATATAGTATATATGATTATAACTATGATTTGTAAATATGATATATGATTTGTAAAACCTTGTATATGGTCATTTATGGATAAAAATATACTCTATTTAACCTACAATAAAAAAAAAAACATATAGCATATATATAGCATATATGATTATATAAAAAAATAATAGATTATATGAAATGTTTATTATAAATTGGTGGTTCATTCCTGTGTGGAGACCAATGATAAAGCAGGGAATAACCCGAAGGAAAACGAGTGAGTAAATTTTTAAAGTTAATTATAAAGTAATAAAAGTGAAATGCTTTAATCAGTTTTTTTTTGTGAATAGTTGTTTATGGATGAAAACATTCATTCATTCATTCATTCATTCATTCATTTTCATTTCTGCTTAGTCCCTTTATTAATCTGGGGTCGCCACAGCGGAATGAACCACCAACTTATCCAGCATATGTTTTACGCAGCAGATGCCCTTCCAGCTGCAACCCATCTCTGGGAAACATCCATACACACCCATTCACACTCATACACTACAGACAATTTAGCTTACCCAATTCACCTGTACCGCATGTCTTTGGACTTGTGGGGGAAACCGGAGCACCCGGAGGAAGCCCACGCCAACACAGGGTGAACATGCAAACTCCACACAGAAACGCCAACTGACCCAATGTGCTATCCACTGCGCCACCGTGAGGCCCTGGATGAAAACAATATACTCTATTTAAACTTCCATTTAAAAAAAAAAACAACAGGTATACAATTTTGTCAAGTTTGTAAAAGAAGAATCTCAACAAGTGAAAAGATTTAATCGACTTAGTTCATTATAAAATGTTCCATGTTATCAAATATGCATATTACTGTCAATTTTTATACAATCAAATGCCAGTGTTTTAACTTTAACATATCTTAAGGGAACAGTGTCCTTTTGCAAGGATGTCATTGGCATCAAAAATATTGAAAAGCCCTGGTCGGAGACACCATTCATATCTTTATCCTGATATCTGGAGTCAGCTGGCTATGACTTTTATTATTGTCAAACCTCAAATGTTATGCTGTTCAGTTGGATGTGATATTTGAAACCAGGTGATATGGGGCCTATGGTAGCAGCCACACTGAAGCTGGGCATTGCAATCCTGAATGGAGGAAACACGTCTGTCCAGCAGGTAAGTTTGAAAAGGTCATGCTGGATTACAGATATGTTCAGACGATAACACCAAACCCCAAAGCTCTGACATTTCACGCCAAACCCAACTTTCAAATAAAAGTTTCTTCATGTTCGTTCTGTCTAGAAAATGCTGGGTTACCTGCGGCAGAAGAGAGATGTGGGCTTCTTTCACAGTCTGGCCGGCCTAATGCAGTCTTGCAGGTTCAGTTGTTTTTTGCTAATGCATTGTGGTGACAGAAAACAGCTGCTCAAACCACCTAAAAGTGCAGAAGTGCTTTGTTCACTCATTTATCACCCATCACCTACCTCCTGTGTTCAATTTTCAAAGTTACTTGGTGTAATCAAGAGAAAAGAATGTCGTTTTACATCACTTCTTCCACCCTTTCAATCTGATCTCTTGACTGTAATTGGAAGTGCCTATGTTAGTTTGTGTGTTTGATGTTGCTTTTGTGATTCTGCGTGTGACAGTGTGCTGGATTTGAACGCGTTTGAGAGGCAGATCAAAGCGGAGAGTTTAGGAGTGGGTGCGGAGGACAATTCAGGTACATCTCTGACATCCAGCGCTGCTTTGAACAACAAATGAATCCATCGGAAAAGGCTGAGTTTTCTTTTTATCGACATTGATTTGACTGTACTGTGTTTTTGCACCTTCCATCTCTCTTTCTCAGGCGATAGAGTAATGGCAGATGAACAGCTGACCTGTGATCTTTTCCGATTCCTCCAGCTTCTTTGTGAAGGCCATAATTCTGGTTAGAACAAATGCCTTTTAATAGTGCATGGCATTCTTTTACCTACAGTTGTCAGTAAAAGATGCATTAATACTATAAATAAGGCATTTTTGGATGAATTAGCTTGAAGAAAAGGTATGGTGCTAAAAAACAATTATCCCACATATCAGGATTTGACTCAAGTGACATTTTGTGCAATAATGATGCTGATACTTTAAATAAAAATGTAGCCAAATTAAATTTTAAAATAAAGTTATGTTACGTTTACCTATACTGTAACTTTACATTAAAATGACATGTAAATTAAAATTAATTACTTATATTATATAAATAATATTTCACAATTTTATAGTAATATTTCACAATATTGCAGTTTTACTGTAACTTTAATAGAATAATCCAAAAATCGCTAAATTCATTCATTCATTCATTTTCATTTCGGCTTAGTCCCTTTATTAATCTGGGGTCGCCACAGCGGAATGAACCGCCAACTTATCCAGCATATGTTTTACGCAGCGGATGCCCTTCCAGCTGCAACCCATCTCTGGGAAACATCCATACACACCCATTCACACTCATACACTACGGACAATTTAGCTTACCCAATTCACCTATACCGCATGTTTTTGGACTTGTGGGGGAAACCGGAGCACCCGGAGGAAGCCCACGCCAACACAGGGTGAACATGCAAACTCCACACAGAAACGCCAACTGACCCAGCCGAGGCTCGAAAAATCACTAAATTAGTAATGTAAATGCAGCGACCAAGAAATTATATTAGAACTTTATTAATTATATGTTATTTTACACATCACAAACTCTAAATATAGAAGTAATCTTAGCAGCCATGTAAATTGTAAAAAAAGAAAAGAAAAGCACAATAAATAATTTTGACATTTAAGAAACTTTAACCTCTTAGCTAGTGTCAGGACGTGGAAGCACTGGGGCGCTGTTTTTGCACATGTCAGTGTTAAGGAATAGATTACATCAAAAATAACACAAGTAATCTCGACAAACTATACATCAATCTAAAGCCACAACCCTCAAGCAGCCATTGTAGCTAGTTGTTTTTCAATGGAAGCTTATAAAGAAAGTAAAGAACAGAAAACGCTTATTAGATATGGAGTAAGTATCATCGCAATAACAAGACACACACACATTCATTGCTGTATATCATGGTTTATTTTAAAAGGTAAGAACAACATCCCATCAAACACATTTAGTCCACCAGCACAATAGTGTTAAATTATGAATGGTTATTCATTTGTTTATGTCACCATTTTTCCGGAGACCTGTTATGTTACTTGCGCATGAAAACGATCATAGCTTATGAGTTTAAAGTAAAGTCTTTTAAAATGTTCGACTTTCAGTGCAAATCAGATCCACATGGGACTTCTAACAATATTTATAGTATTTTGTGATGGAATTTAGTTGTATACAGAACTTGACAATTTAGATTTTTTTTTTTTACATTTTTATTAATTTTTTTGATGGTAGGTTTTAAAAGTGTAAACTAAACCAAATAAAACGATTCATTATTGATTAATGTTGTCTACCGACAGCCCTATTTTGTTCATATTAATCTGACTCAGAAACCAGTACGTGATTGATGTGTCTGTTACATAAGAACTGTAGGATTATCTCTGAAACTTCCCCCCATAGATTTCCAGAATTACTTGAGGACTCAAACTGGAAACAACACAACGGTCAACATCATCATCTCCACTGTGGATTATCTGCTCAGGCTCCAGGCAAGCCCCATAGCTCATCCCCAAACACCAGATTCTTACATTATTAATTTCACCTGGCTGTAATATACATGAAGGAGGACTTAAAATAAATGCATGTTTGCTGCTGTAAGTGGTTTTAGGGTTTCAGCAGGGAATGGAGCAAGTGAGACAGAGCTTGTAGCCCAATAATGTTTCCATAAACCATGCGCCGCTGACAGGCCACCTCCATTTCGTTTGTCTGATACCGAGAATGATGGATGGTCTCATATCTGCAGGAGTCCATCAGCGATTTCTACTGGTATTATTCAGGGAAGGATGTGATTGATGAGCGTGGTCAGCACAACTTTTCCAAAGCCATCAGCGTGGCCAAGCAGGTGTTCAACACACTTACCGAATACATTCAGGTAAATGCACACAAATAAATGGCTCAGCAGGGATGGGGCTTGTGTGGTAAACTGCAAATCTGCTAGGTCAGTATGTAGAGGTAAGTAATATTGTAAGGACCCTGTGTCATTATATTTCTCCGTAATATTTTATTTGTAATAAATAATTCTAAGAGGCCTGTCACCACACTTTGTTGCATCTGTCCCAAAACCAATGCTTGTGAATCAATTAATCTTTTTAACTAACACCAGTTTAAACCTTTCATTGTGTGATTTAGGGTCCATGCACAGGGAACCAGCAGAGTTTGGCGCATAGTCGTCTATGGGACGCTGTAGTCGGCTTCCTTCATGTGTTTGCCCATATGCAGATGAAGCTTTCTCGGGTTAGCCTATGGAAAAATTACTTTAAAATCTTATGTGCTAATCTATTCATTGCAAAGTACAAATTTAGGAAATTCAAAGGGATAAAAGAAAGAAAATAATAGTTTTTTGTGTGTGTCTGCAGGATTCCAGCCAAATAGAGCTGCTGAAGGCTTTGATGGACTTACAGAAAGACATGGTGGTAATGCTGCTTTCCATGCTTGAAGGTAAGAGAAACTTTTCTGCTTGGGAAAAATGTGCCAATTACATGCTAATTTAATATACTAATATCAGTGTATAGTTTCCCGGCTGTTCAATATAGGGCACAGTTTGCTTGAATAACTGGTAATGTGAAAGCTTTCATGCTGACCTGAGTGTGCACTGGAGGAATCAACACAAGAATACCTGTAGTACTGGTTGTGCTGGAATTATGACTCAATTTTCATGAATTTGAAAGCTACTTTGAGACTGGAGTGCAGATTGTAAGATTGTGTTTGACAATGATTCTGCAGTGCAATCATGTGGAATGACGAGTGCAATCAGAGTAATGCGTGAATTGTTCACAATCAGCTTTATTCTCAAAAGTGCACATTTGTGATGATATGAGATAATTACAAATGCATCGGTGTGCAAAGGAATCAAATGAATGTGAAACCAGGTGTGAACGATTTTAAAGCTTGTTTTCGCATTTGGTAGTGAATTGTTTGATGTAATATCATATGACATAGACTGAATGAAATGCCTTCAAGAACATACCTGAACATACTGTTTATTACAGCTGAAAGGAATAATATTCACAGAAAATTTTGAAATTTAGTACACATTTTCCTCTGTATATGCACCAGTCACTTTCTTACAAACTTTCCATTTCTCTAGGAAAACATTGTGCAAATCTGAATTTGCAACACACAGGTGAGTGGGTGGAACAAACCACCTGTAGAAGCACAATCTTCTCTCTATATCCGCCAGACATTTTCCTATAAACACTCCATGTTACAAGGACTCAATGATATAACACAACTGTTCACTTATCAGTGCACCATCAGTGCATCATATTGCATTATTTGCGTTTAAACATTAAATACTACCTTTTCATAATTTTTTGCATAATATTGTACAGTATTATGTACTTGTGTAGTCTCGGTTTATGTGTATAGTCAATTATTTATAGTTAGATTACCACTTCCATAAGGTAGCTATGTATAAATTTCAAAGAAGCAAGTTCACACAAGGCAGTTATGGATTCCAATGCTATGTTATCATGTTATCACCTCCAAACACTTACAATAGTGTATGATTTCTAAACTTGTACTTTCTGATGTTTGCATCACATAAGCTGCTCTATATGTTTGGCTTTTCTGGTAAATGCATCTGGTAAAATACTGAATATATTTACATAAAACATAAGACATAATTCTGAACTTTCATCTCTGTACCAAACATTCATTCATTCATTCATTTTCTTTTCGGCTTAGTCCCTTTATTAATCTGGGGTCGCCACAGCGGAATTAACTGCCAACTTATCCAGCATATGTTTTACGCAGCGGATGCCCTTCCAGCTGCAACCCACCACTGGGAAATGTATCAAACAATGTGGTTCTAATATTCCGACAGTCATTTTGAGCACATGAATCTTCCTTTGTGTTTCTAGGAAATGTGGTGAATGGAACCATTGGCAAACAGATGGTAGACATGCTGGTAGAATCATCCAGCAATGTGGAGATGATGCTCAAGTTCTTCGATATGTTCCTTAAACTCAAAGACCTCACATCGTCAGAAGCCTTCCGTGAATATGACCCAGATGGCAAAGGACTCATTTCCAAGAAGGACTTCCAGCGAGCCATGGAAGTGTTCAAGCGCTACTCTCAATCTGAGATTGAATTCCTGTTATCCTGTGCGGAGATGGCAGAAAGCGAGCTGCTGGATTACCCAGACTTTGTGACACGTTTTCACGAACCGGCTAAAGAAATTGGCTTCAACATGGCCGTTCTTTTGACCAACCTGTCTGAGCACATGCCCAATGATGCCTGCTTGCAGAATTTCCTGGAACTAGCAGATAGTGTGCTTAAGTATTTCCATCCTCATCTTGGAAGGATCGAAATCCTCGGCAGCGGGAAACGGATCGAAAGGGTCTACTTTGAGATCAGCGAATCCAGCCGGACACAGTGGGAGAAACCACAGGTATGAAACAGTCATTGGCTAATGTGCTTTTGTGGTCTACTAATGTGTTTCTTAAAAAGCCTTTGCAAATTCATGTTCTCAGGTGAAGGAGAGCAAACGGCAGTTTATCTTTGATGTTGTAAATAAAGGAGGCGAGAAGGAAAAGATGGAGCTGTTTGTCAACTTTTGCGAAGACACCATTTTTGAAATGCAGCTTGCTGCGCAAATATCTGGTACAGAGAGTGGAGAAGAACTGAAAGTGAAGAAAGACAAGGAAGAGAAAGAGGTGGAGAAGACAGAAGCTCTTCCTGAAGACAAAAGGATTACCAGAGACTTGAATTGTTTCTCTGTAAGGAACATCAGAAAACACATAAAAAGTATATCCATGAGGAGTTTAATATCAGTCATCTTCTCGTTATTCCACAACATTCTGCTTTTCATCACTCATGCCTTTTTGGGCTTGCTCTGGTTCTGCCTTTATCTGCTCTACCACATCTTCTTGAGTGGATGGATTATTGACGTAGCTAAAGAGATGAAATTGACCGACCTTTTTGGTGACCTTCGGGATCCGACCATGGTTGAGGCCATAGGAGTGCAAGACGCATTCAGGGAGAATGACAATCAGGCACGTGTGTTTTCATCTCGTGGTAATCTCAGAGGCATGAGTCTGGATCTGTCTGCCGTGTCCAGGGACCCACAGCTCCTCACAGATATTTTCGGCTTATGTCTGAAGAGGCAAGGAGGAAAGTACACATTATCGAGTGGAGACCATAGTGCCAGTCTGGATGAATTTCTAAACACCTCCAAATATCAGGTCAATAATTGAGAAAATGACACTGCCGTGTATACTTCCTTAAAAATGACAAAAATTATACATTTTACTATAATTACTCCCATCATGGTATTATTTACTACTTTTTTTTATTTTTTATTTAGACATTTTACATTTTTGAGTGCAATAATTGGACAGTGTTGTTCATTAATTGTCGCCAGTAAGTGGACATATATGATCATTCGGGGAGTAACAGTACACATATTCATATTGGATGTGAAACTTACATTTTATATATCTTCATTATATCAAAATATATTTTCATTATAAGAAATTATGTCATTTTATCTTGTGTTGGATCAGTTACCTCAATAAAAAAATAATACATTTTTTAAATCATTAATGTTGTATTTAACATTTCTGTATTTAACTTTTTTATCTAAAAAGAAATGTAATTACTCAGTAAGAAATTGCTTGACTCTGTACTAATAAAAAACATAAATCTCAGTACATAGTTAGTATTAATCAAACATGGCCCTTTAGTTTTATTTTATGATAATTCATACCTGGGCATTTTATTAATAAACATAACATGCTTTAGTTAACAAACAGAATTGCTCTGCAAAAAGTAAAAGTTAAGCATTATATGTATCAAATTATAAAACATTTTAATGTACATTATATGTAAACGGTAAATAAATTACCTAAAAATGAACAACAATCCCTTACTTTAAACCCAACACTGATATTATTATGAACTTCTCAAATGCATTTCTCAAATTATTTGCACTATGTTAGAATATATGTTTATCATATTCTACTAAATTTGATCAGGTATTATTTATTTTATGTATGTTTAATTAAATCCGTTATGAAATATAGTTTAAATTGTGTTTCAGCAACAAATTAGAGTAAAGGCATAACACCATAACATTCCTGTAAAGACTACCTGTGCATTTTTACATTTGCATACAAACATATTTACCAAAAATATATCAAATAGTAAAACTGAGGTCTGAACCAAAGATTATTTTATACTGTTACACCTCTAGCGATCACATTTTTGTATTTTTTTTTAATTCATTTTTTGTTTAATGAATTAACATTTTTGTACACATGTATGTTAAGTTTGTCTCCATTTGTTTCTATTTACTGTATGTCCGTTAATGTTATAAACAGGTTGAAATCTGTGAGGAGGATTTTCATGCAGTGCAAGATGAGGAGGAAGATACAGAGACTAAGAAAGCTTTGTAGGTATTCCAGACAGGGAAAAGATAAAACTTTGGAAACAGAAAATACTGCTATTTGAGCAGGGAATGGTACAGATTTTTTTTAACCTTTCAAATGTATCATTTTCTATACCCCACAGGAAGCCCAGAGAACAATTAAAAAAAGTCTTTTAATATTCTCATTGTACTCGAGTACGTTGGGTGTCCAGACCCTGAATAATTCAAAAGGTGTGAAAATAATACGCAGTTGAGAGCTGCTGAAAATCATCAATACTCCACACTTAATCAAATTTCAGAATTCATTTGGACATAATTATGTAATGTTAACGAGAGACCCGTTGGATTGTATGAATCAAAACCATACACCTTGACTAATAATAGTTTGATTCCTAATCTCACAGCTGATGTGATGTCTCAAATACTGACCTGAATCATTTATATAACTGATTATATTTGACAGCTTTTGCTAAATAAAGAGATTAATATAAACATTGCAGAAAACAAATTGTGATCAACAATGATAAAACATATTTCTTGATAATTGAATCGGCACATTAGAATTATTAATGCCTAACCCTATTTGTGAATAGTTAAATTATTTTGACATTGCTTAATAAAAACTTACTGTATATTATAAGACATTACAGTTATAACAAAGTCCATACTATGGATGCAAATGAGTGAATGCATTTCACTGTGAATACATGAGGAAAACAGGATCTAATCAAAAAATTACACTGCTTGTAAGGGGCTAAAGAATGGCTTATTAATATGGCTGTCTAAAAAATTCTATTTTGTGAGCAATCTGAAACTAGCATATTGCATTTGATATTTCATTTCAATGTTGCAGTGAAGAGGATAAACACAACAAGGAAAAGAAGACTAAGAGGAGAACTCGAAAACTCAGCTCTTCAAATCCAGATGAAACTGAAATCCAAGAATCAGCTGTTTGGAAAATGATCAGCTCTCAGAAGACCAAGCTTCTGGTGTGTTTCCTTCTCTGTTGTTTTCCAGATGCACAATGTAAGCACACTGTATTAACAGATGTTCAACCATATGGATCTGAACACCTGCAAGTGATGTCTTTTCTCTGCAGAACTGTTTTGCAAGAAATTTCTACAACATGAGGTTGTTGGCTCTCTTCCTCGCTTTTGCCATTAATTTTATTCTTCTGTTTTACAAGGTAAGTATTGATTTCCCTGCTAAATCACAAGATTTACTGTTGTTGGTCATTCTGATCTGTTTTGATGTTTATGGGTCTCTCAGATTGGGAAACCAACTAAAATATCCTACAGCTTGGAAGACCAACTAGATTAGTTTAAACTAGCTAGCAATTTGGCAGCATTGCACCAAAATTTGACCAACATATTTTTGTCTATGATAAAATTGTAATTGTTAGTTTAAATTGCAAGCTGACATGAGTAGGTCATGTAACAAAAAACAACAACACTTTAGTTTTTTAAATAGCAAATACACATATCATCCATCCTATGTTTATAAATATATTCACTGATGGAGGGATTATTTAAAACACAGTTTCCTTCCTGACTGAATCTGTTTCAAATAAGTAAATGAGTTGTTGCTGTTGTTGCTGTTTTGAGCAAATAATTTGAATGAATTCAATGACTCACCTATAAACTTGCTGCAACGACTTACTGCAAGCTACTGATGGTTTCAATGTCATTTATTTATACATAACATCTTACACACTTAGCAAAGTATTTTTTTTTTCAATATTTGCCTCTAAGTGATTGTTTTATTTAGGTTTCATCAACCATTGATGATGAAGATGTGGAGATCGCTTTTCATGACGAGCGCACCAAGAGTTCACAGGAAGTTTATTTTGAACTAGAAGAGAACAGTGGCTACATGAAAATGATTCTTCACTGCCTGGCTGTTCTGCACACACTCATCTCTCTTTGCTGTATCATCGGCTACTACTGTCTGAAGGTTACACACACACACACACACACACACACACACACACACACACGCACACAACCGGCACTTCACTTCTATGCCTGTGTAGAAACCTACTATATTTCTTATTGTGAAACTAAACATGCGTCTTTGATAGACTAAATAAATGCCTCTCTTTTCTTTCCTGGCTTTTGTTAAAGCTCTCAGATGTGCTGTGAGCTCCACAACTCTAAAACCAGAAGTGAAAATACTTTCATTTCATCTTACACTTGAGCTGCATGAACCTGATTATCACGTTCTCCAGCATGATTGTAGATTATCCAAAAAGCATCTTGCGCTTCACTGGAAACATGAACATCTGACGTCTGTACAAAGATTAGTGACCTAGACATTTGAGTGATTTTTTTCAAATTAAATAATGTTTGTTCATTTTCAGGTTTAAACAAAATGTCTTTTTTCATCTTACTCCTGACAGGTTCCTTTAGTCATTTTTAAGCGAGAGAAGGAGCTGGCTCGTAAACTGGAGTTCGATGGACTCTACATCACAGAGCAACCTTCTGAAGATGACATTAAAGGCCAGTGGGACAGAATGGTCATCAATACATCGTAAGAGCTGCATAGATGTTTCATAAAGGCTCACATAAGTGTTTATGAGAAATGAAATAATGACTGACCTTCACTTTCAACAGTGATTGTTGAATTGTCACTACTACAAAAAAACCTTTCACCTTTTAATTTTTTTCTATTTGCTTGCTTTCAGATCATACCCAAGTAATTACTGGGATAAATTTGTGAAAAGAAAGGTACGATGAACAGTTTTTACTTTAAGCAGCATTTAAATTTATTATAGTCTCTCTTTACTGATTGGTATAAATGTTATTCTTAATACTAATTTTATTATTAAATTTGTTATTTTGTTGGTCACACTTTATTTTAAGCTGCAATTTTTTAGATATTAGGGAGGATTAGGGATGTAGAATAAAGTATGATGAGGGATCATACTTTATAAGTATTAATAAACAGCCAATATATTAATATCTTAATAATTAACAAGTTAATAGTGGGAATTGGTACTTAAACTAAAGGGTTACACTTTCGTTACAGTTATTTAGAAAAAAATACATGTAACATTTCAAAACTCTCACAACTGTTTCAGTCTACATTTGTCTAATACTAAATCCTCATTTTAATATTAATTAGCTCTAGTTCATCTATATTTTATTAAACAACTTTCGTCGGATAACAATATTTGATACATTATTAAGTTCAAAATCACATTCAGTAATATATTAGCAAGTTTATGACTGCATCATCTAATCCTTTTTATTATCATAATCCTCAGTATTAATACCGTCTAAAACCTCTTTTGAAACACTTAGTGCCTCCACATAGTTATTTAATAAACTGTTGCTTTGTTATTTCAGCCTTTTTCATACTATATTAGATTTACCAATGGTATAGAGCTTATCAAAAACTGTCTGATTAATATTAGATGCATTGAATACACTGGTGCAACAAACTGATGTATTTTTTTTTTTTTACATTTTATTCCTGTTTGTCAGTATTTTAACAGATTTCTACATTTTTCCGCTAGAAACTAAATGACATGTCAGCTCAGAGCAATGACTGTAGGTTTATATGGGTGTTTGCCAGAGCATTGCTACATTATGTAGTTGCTAGGGTGTTCTGAGTGGTTGCTAGGGGGTTATTTAGTGGTCTTCCCTCTAATCTCTGTGACATTCAAACGTGGTCCCTCTTTCACTGTCAGTGTAATGGATGCTTCCTTTTAAATCTTCATAATCATAGAAATTGTAAATCCAGTTGCATACTATAGTCTCCACAGTAAGACAAAACATGAGATATCATTTGTGTCTCTGGTATGAAGAGTGTGGGATGAACTGTGTGTCAAATTTAATACTTGGGCTGAGCAAAACAAATAATGATCTACTTCCTGGCATTGGTACAGTAAGCTGTGTAATCTGAGCTGCAGGTTCAAACTGTTTTTCTCTTTGATTCATTCTGTGATTACTTTCCATGCTGCAGGTGATGGCGAAATACGGGGAGCTGTATGGATCAGCACGCGTCAGTGAGCTGCTGGGTTTGGATAAAGCTGCTCTTGACTTCAGCTCAGAGGCTCAGGAGAGGAAAAGACCTGTGCAAAAGGGCGTCCTGTGAGTTACAACCCTCTCCTTCGGTTTATTATATTTATTTTACCAAACAAATCAGCAAAACAGTTCATCTGCAGGGACTGACAATAATAAAAAAAAAGATTTCGCCATGTGCCAGATGATGGCAGTGGTGTTCAGTATGACAAGATTCAAATAAATCATTTTTACATTTCCACAGCTTTAGATTAAACACCGTTGATGTGAAGTACCACATATGGAAGCTGGGAGTGGTTTTCACAGACAATGTAAGATCCATTACTCTCTGAACACTACAACTGAAGACAGTCAGTGAGTCAAACCTGACATGAAATTGTGTTTTTAATTTCTTTCAGTCCTTCCTTTACCTGGCCTGGTATATGTTTGTGTCAGTTCTGGGTCATTATAATAATTTTTTCTTTGCCGCTCACCTGCTTGACATCGCCATGGGCTTCAAAACACTGCGCACCATATTGTCATCTGTCACACATAATGGCAAACAGGTAATACATTTGATGCGTCTTTGTGTGTGTTTATAGAGTGGCCATCAAAATGCATTCCCTCAAGTCATACTTCAAAAAATATCTATGTCATTGCAAAAAAGCTAAATAATAATTGTTAACATGGATGTGTTTTTCAGTTGGTTTTGACGGTGGGTCTGTTGGCTGTAGTTGTGTATCTTTATACTGTGGTTGCCTTTAACTTCTTCCGCAAATTTTACAACAAAAGTGAAGATGGTGAACCAATGGACATGAAATGTGATGATATGCTCACAGTGAGTATCACTCTGTCGGTTTCTTGGGTTTACAAATGGTCAGGGTCTCAAAAACATGAGAGCGCTACAATAAAATACTGTTCAGACTGTTGGAGTCAGTACCTTGACCCTTTGGAATCACCTTTGAAGGATTTTGTTTTCCTTTGTACTGATAATATAAGACAAGCTAGATCTTCATCAAGAGGTGGTTGTGTAAAGAATTTTAGAGTCACTGATTTTGGTGCTTTTTCTGTAAGAGTTGTTAATAATTGGATTCATTTACCAATTAACATTAGACAGAGTCCTACCTTAGAGAAAATTCAAGCTGCAGTTGAAATATTGTTTAAAATGTATCAGGTGTGTGACCATTAAGTAGGAGTTTATATTATTATGATATTGTGTATATTAGGATATTGTGATATGCATATTTGTATGTCATGCCCAGGGACTGCAGATGAAATTTAGCTATGTAGCTAATTCTGGGACAGTTCTTTGAAAGTCCACTCAAAAGAAGAATTTAAAAACAAAAAACAAAAAA
>CAIGQW010053273.1:1554998-1570065 GCA_903798125.1 Danio choprae | reverse complement strand
AATAAACACTGTGTGAATTATACCTTTGTCTGCTGTGATCCGTGACAGGATACCAGACCGCAAACATTCCCGGAGTTATGGATGGTCTCGATAACATTTCCGGGATCGCCGCTGATTCTCACCCGGAAGCAGCGGCATTGAGCCAGCAGTCAACGAATCCTCCGGTTAACCCGCTCACCATGTCGAGCTCTGCTCTCTCTCGTCCAGCCAGTTATGCTGGTGATCCTAATACCTGTGCTGGATTCATACTGCAATGCTCCCTATACATAGAGACCAACTCTGCATCCTTCCCCAACGAAATCTCAAAAATCGCCTTCGTCATCTCTCTCCTCTCAGGCCGAGCACTACAATGGGCCAACGCCCTCTGGGACGCCAACAACCCCGTCTTTCACTCCTATCACTCCTTCACCCAGCACTTTAAAGAAGTTTTTGGTACTGCACTCACCTCACGCTCAGTGCACGACGAACTCATTTCACTCACCCAAGGAACACTCTCCATACACGAATACACCCTGCAATTCCGCACTCTTGCCGCCAGTAGTGGGTGGAACCAAGTTGCATTACTAGCCGCTTACCGGCAGGGATTAACGCCCAACATTCGCCAACAGATGGTCATTTACGAGGACAACGTGGATCTCGAAGTATTCATCCGGAAGGCAATCAACGTTTCTCAGCATCTCTATGCTTGTTCCACCCCTACTGGTCACCACGGAGCACCATCTCATCCTCACTCTTCACCACCACTCACCACCGTAGTACTTCCCCGTCCTCATCCTTCCTCATCCTCACCATCCAACTCAGAAGAACCCATGATGACGGATGCCTACCATCTCACCTCCTCTGAACGTACCAGACGACTCCGCCTCCGGCTCTGTTTGTACTGCGGAGAAGCCTCGCATACCATCTCAGGCTGTCCAGTTCGTCCTCCTCGTCCTATGGTGAGTGCCTGTTCCATCACTCCATCGATCTGCACCATTCCTCATCTGCAAGCTGTCTTAACCGTGAATTCTTGTGATTTTCCCGCTACTGTCCTGGTGGATTCCGGAGCCGCTGGAAATTTCATTTCCACAAACTTCATCAGCAAACACCGCATCCCCACAGTAATGAACGAAACCCGATACCGCATATATACCATCCAGAATTCACCATTGGGCGATGGCCAGATCACCCGCCGGACGCGTCCGGTCACTCTGGTGATTTCCCCAGACCACCGGGAAAAGCTCCACTTCCTCGTTCTGCCCAAAGCCAACGTCGATATTGTGTTGGGGCGACCCTGGTTAATCCACCACCAACCCACCATCGACTGGAACACTGGGAGGATCCTTAGCTGGAGCGAAGCCTGCAAAAACCACACTCATCCATCATCTAAGCACCAGCCACATCTTCACCTTCACTCAACCGACGTAGATCACCCTTCCACGAACCTCACCCGGCACGTTCCTTCCACCTACCACGCCTTCCTAGATGTCTTCAGTAAGGAACGTGCCACACAACTTCCTCCTCACCGGCCCTGTGACTGTAGCATCGACCTGCTGCCTAATGCCAAGTTACCGCACGGTCGCATCTACCCTCTTTCCCGTCCTGAACACGAGGCGATGGAGAGCTACATCAACGAAGCCATCAACCAGGGTTTCATCCGACCATCTAAGTCTCCTGCCGCATCGAGCTTCTTCTTCGTGGCCAAGAAGGACGGAGGTCTCAGGCCGTGTATCGACTACCGGGTGTTGAACGAAGCTACGGTGAAGTATGCTTACCCTCTGCCACTGGTACCCGCAGCTCTCGAGGAACTTCGGGAGGCACGGGTCTTTAGTAAGCTGGATCTCCGCAGCGCGTATAACCTCATCCGTATTCGAGAAGGAGATGAGTGGAAGACCGCCTTCATAACTCCCACGGGTCACTACGAATACTTGGTAATGCCCTATGGGTTAGCTAACAGTCCATCGGTCTTCCAAAACTATATGAATGAGATCTTCAGAGACCTCCTCCACAAATGTGTGATTATCTACATCGACGACATCCTCATTTATTCCCGTAATCTCGAAGACCACTGTGACCAGGTCAGCCAAGTTTTACAACGTCTCCGTAAACACCAGCTTTATCTCAAAGCCGAAAAGTGTGAGTTTCATCAATCCACCATCTCCTTTCTCGGCTACGTGATCTCCGCTGCGGGGGTCCAGATGGAGAACGCCAAGGTAGACGCTGTGAACAACTGGAAGGTCCCCCAAACCGTCAAGGAACTCCAGCGTTTCCTAGGGTTCGCCAACTTCTATCGGCGCTTCATTAAGAACTACAGTTCCATCTCATCACCCTTAACATCTCTCCTCAAGGGAGGTCGGAAGGCTATCACCTGGAGCCCTGAGGCAGATCGTGCCTTCCGACTCCTCAAGAGTAAGTTCACCGCAGCTCCCATCCTCAAACACCCGGATCCTACACGACCCTTCGTGGTTGAAGTCGATGCGGCAGATGTAGGAGTGGGAGCCGTACTCTCCCAGTGGTCGGACAAACCCAAAGCTCTCCATCCGTGTGCGTACTACTCCCGTAAACTCACCTCTGCAGAACAGAATTATGGCATTGGGGACCGTGAGTTACTGGCCATCAAACTAGCCCTCGAGGAGTGGCGGCACTGGCTGGAAGGAGCCCGATTCCCATTTACGGTGATTACGGACCATAAGAACCTCCAGTATCTCCGTAGTGCCCAACGACTGAACGCCCGACAAGCTCGGTGGTCACTATTCTTCGCCCGTTTCAATTTCTCCATCACATACCAGCCAGGAAGCAAGAACTGTAAAGCGGACGCCCTTTCCCGTCTTTACTCACCAGATCCCGTTCGTGATGCTCCCGAACCCATACTGCCACCCTCCATCTCCGTCGCTCCAATACTGTGGAAGATCGACGATGACATCCGTGCCGCTACTCTCGAGGAGCCAGCCCCTCCGGGTCTTCCACAAAATCTCACCTACGTCCCATCGAGTCTTCGTGGCACCCTCCTCGAAAGTACGCACACTTCCCTCGGTTCAGGACACCCGGGCAGCAGGCGAACCCTCTCGCTCCTACGTGGAAAATACTGGTGGCCTGGGATGGCCAAGGACGTTGCCCAGTATGTCCGGGGGTGTTCGGTCTGTGCCGTAACCACTACTCCTCACCGTCTTCCAGAAGGCAAACTCCAGCCATTACCAATTCCCCGCCGACCCTGGACTCATATTGGTATTGACTTTGCCACGGACCTACCTCCATCCCAGGGTCACACTACCATATTGGTAGTAGTCGATCGATTTTCCAAGCAGTGTAAGCTAATTCCACTCAAGGCCCTACCTACCGCCTTGGAAACCGCGGAGGCGCTATTTCATCACGTCTTCCGCAATTATGGCCTCCCAGAAAATATTGTCTCCGACCGGGGCCCTCAATTCATCTCCAGGGTCTGGCGGGCCTTCTTCCGTTTGCTTGGTACTTCCATCAGTCTATCATCCGGTTACCATCCACAGACTAACGGGCAGACCGAACGGAAGATTCAAGAGATCTCACGCTACCTCCGGACCTACTGTGCACATCACCAAAACACCTGGAGCCAGTACTTACCGTGGGCAGAGTACGCCCAGAATTCCCTTCGCCAAACCTCTACGGGACTAACCCCCTTTCAGTGTGTCTTAGGGTATCAACCGTCACTGTTCCCGTGGACCGGCGAAGCCTCTGAAGTGCCCGCGGTAAATCACTGGTTCCAGGAGAGCGAGAGGGTATGGGACTCAGCCCACGTCCATCTCCAACGGGCAGTACGGAGACACACAGCCACCGCCAACCGCCGTAGATTACCTAATCCGGTATACCAACCTGGGGACAAGGTATGGCTATCTACTCAGAACATCCGTCTCCGACTGCCCTGTAGAAAGCTGAGTCCCCGCTACATAGGGCCGTACACCATCCACTCACAGATAAACCCTGTCACCTACCGCCTCAACCTACCACCTCACTCTCGTATTCCTTCTGCCTTCCATGTGTCACTCCTTAAACCCTTCACTAACCCTGTCTCTCCTCCCTCCACAGACCCAGAGCTGCCTCCCCCTCCAGCACAACCCGAAGTCATTGGTGAGAACATATACCAGGTCAAAGAAATCCTCGACTCCCGGCGGCGGGGCGGCCGAATACAATACCTAATCGATTGGGAAGGATTCGGTCCCGAGGAGCGATCATGGACACCCAGGGAAGACATCCTAGATCCCTCTCTCCTTGAAATATTCCACCAGCAACATCCCAACCGTCCAGCTCCTCGAAGCCGCGGTCGTCCACGCCGTCGGTCCAGGGTGCCAGGAGTCACCCGTGGAGGGGGGGGTACTGTCACACCCCCTGCACGTTCTATCAGCCCGGATCACCACTCACACTCTCCAGCCAATACACAACGCACTCAGTCACCCGTTTACTGATCTCACACACCTGTGCACTAATTACCCTCACCTGCTTCAGTCATCACCAGCGCTCTATATAGACTCACCCTCTCCATTCAACCAGTGTCTGGTATCAACTTCACATGATCGCATCTCTCGTCTTCTCTGCCTTCTGCCAAAGACTACAGCGATACTCACCCCAGAGACTAACCCCTGTCATCGGCTTGCTCTATTCAAGGGAAGTGATTGCATTGACTCTGTTGTTCCTTATTGAACTATTGCTAGCACTCCGGTGCGAAGACTTGTTGTGTTTCAATAAACACTGTGTGAATTATACCTTTGTCTGCTGTGATCCGTGACAACATGATTGCATTATCAATAAAAAGGATGGCATGTTGGTGTTTGATGGTCACCCAGGAATGTGCTGGGTTATTGATGATGGATGGTAGTCCATAAAACCATGGAGTCATGGTTCTGGCTGTAATTTTATCCATCCTGTGGTCAGTTCACCGCTGCAGTTCTGATCATACTGTGATCTACAGAATAACTAAGAATAATGGAGGACTCAAGGATGTGGGCATGTAGAGGAGTTCAGAGAGCTTAAAAGATATGATTTCCTTTACCAACATTTTAAAAAAACTTGTGTTAGATCCAAAGTGACCCCATTTAGCATATTTTCCACAGGAGAAAAATAGGAAGCAGAAAAAAATATGTCTGGGTCAGAAATAAATGTGTGTTTTGAAATCGCCTTCTTTTATTCCACCTCCAAGTCAAGCGTTCTCAGATTACCCAAGAACTGCTGAATCCTCTAGGTACTGTCGGACTGAAAGGTCAATAGATTTTTGTCTGGGATTGTGATGCTGCAGAAAAATTGCATTTATTATGTTAAGGCCTTTATTGATCAGGCAAATAAAAGTTTTATTATTTTTATTATTACTATTTACATTTATTTATAACAAACACATATATTTATTTTCATTTCTCAATGTTTGTCTTTTTAGTACCACAGTTTGTGGGATTACTAAATTGCTTTAAAAAGGGAAATATACTCTTCATTTCATTTATAGTGAATATTAAGGTATAAGACATTATAATTTAGAATTTCACAAATAATTTAATATCTAAAACATAAAAATTGATTGCCTTGCATACATTTTTATAGACATGTAGTAACCCCAAAAACTATTTTGTGAACTGAACTAGAAAACTATTAAATAGGAAAATAAAGTTCAAAGAAATACAGCACATACCACTTTTTCATGCAAAATTTTCATATGCTTTTTATACATGTTTTCTGGGGCCTTAATGTGCCTTATTTGTTGCTGTGCCACAAGCTGTTATGAGAGTTAGAAGGACTCTTTAAAACAGTAGCATTCAGATGTTTGTGAGGCAGCTGGTGCAGAATGAAGAGTCCTCTGTGTTCATTTATATCAGTGTCAAACTCAAGCATGCCATTAAGGCTCCTGACACTCAAAGCTGGCTTGTAAACACTTCATAAACCCTCTCGCTTTTTCATGTGATGTGTGTTCTATGACCTTCCTTTCTAACATTAGTTTTTTTTCTTTTTGCTTTTCAAAGCAACAGCTTGAGAGCTGCTTCGGTTAAGCAGGAACGGTGTATTTAGACTATCAGAGCTCATTATGAATTCTTCACATTGGTGAACTTATAACTGAGGGAATTCAACTGTAGTTGCTGTTTATCCACATTAAATTATTTCTGTTTTTGTCTGTGTTTGTCTGTTTGCTTTGGGCACCGGAAGTCAGAAGTAAATCCTGAAGGACACTTGCATCTCATTTTCTCTTTATTTCCCCCTTTTCTCTGTCTCTTTTATGTCTCTCCTGAGTTTTATTCCTCTCAGGATCCATCATTGCAAAAGATTTTTTTTTAGTCTGCAGAGCCGACCAAAGAGAATATACAAATGCACAGAATACAAACATACAGAACAGGACAGAAAAGAGGCAGAAACACATCACAGACTGCCAAAAAGAGTTACAAGGACAAATTGTCAAGGATATGAAGAATCACAGAGAAAAGCAGAGAAAGAGAGAAATTACTGTGAAAAGAAAAAAATAAGCTTAGCATGCACTGTAAAAAGCAATTAGTTGACTTTAAAACGGTCAGTTAATCTGTTGCTTTTAAAGCGATTAGTTGACCTTACTTAAAAAAAGTAAGTAGGGTTGTTTTATGTTGTTTTATAAATTAAGTAAATTAACCATATGCCTAATTAGAAAAATTAAGTCAACTTAACAGTTCAAATTGATTGAACTAAAACCCTAACCCAACTCTAAATAACTATTGCAACACCTAAATATATAACATTCTTTTCTTTTTTCTATTTTACCCTTGCTATAGTGTTTACTAATCTAGTGTATGTGAAAGTTGGCATTGTGCCCCAACATTTTGTGCCTAAAGGGTGTCTTGTATACATCTAAATATAGATCTTTTGACTAAAACAAAGGCTAAATTTTGGCTGTCAGTGAAAATCTAATAGACAGTATAGTTAAAAAATGAACTAGTCATCTAGTCAGATTTACAAGTGTCATTCATTCCTGTCTATTTGATGACTACAGTCTATTTTGGGGCTACTGTGAGATTACACGTTCATTGACAGCCCAATTTATTTATTTATTTATATATATTTTTATAATCTAAAACTGCTTTTTAGACATCTATTAGACTTTCTTTAAACACACACAAAAAAATGCTTTAATATATATTGTTTAACTCCAAATTGCTTGTGATGTTCCTCATTTATATGTCACTTTGGATAAAAGCATGTAAATAAATCTAGACAGAGGCAGAATAGTGGAAAGCTCGACTTACATTTCACTAAGACACTGTAAAAAATATCCATGAATTAGCAGTTTTTCGTATTTTGTGATTCATGCTCTTATTTTCCCCATTTATTTCTGCTTTTGAATTGCATTATGGGACCTTGATCTTTCTTCCAACAACCTTTAACTTTGCAAAGTTTGAAAAAGTGACTTTTATTAATATTTGAATAGTTTGTAGTCTGGGTTGGTATTGTATATTATGGTACAAAAACCTTGAAATAAACATCCAGTACATTTTCTGTTTTTTTACAGACTTATTTCTCTGTATAATATTTAATATACATTATAGTATTTCATTCATTCATTCATTCATTCATTCATTTTCATTTCGGCTTAGTCCCTTTATTAATCTGGGGTCACCACAGCGGAATGAACCGCCAACTTATCCAGCACATGTATTTCGCAGCGGATGCCCTTCGAGCCGCAACTCATCTCTGGGAAACATCCATACACACTCACTCATTCACACGCACACACACACACTCATACACTACGGACAATTTAGCCTACCCAATTCACCTATAGCGCATGTCTTTGGAATTCTGGGGTAAACCGGAACACCCGGAGGAAACCCACGCAAAAACACGGGGAGAACATGCAAACTCCACACAGAAATGCCAACTGACCCAGCCAGGACTCGAACCAGCGACCTTCTTGCTGTGAGGCGAATGTGCTATCCACTCCGCCACCGTGCTGCCCCATTATAGTATTTCAAAGTACAAAAATGTCAATAAAAGTCACTTTGTTAAACTTTTTAGTTGAATTTCCAACATCAAAAGTCAACAGAGCAGAGATAAAAGACCCATAATTCAATTCACAACCATAAATTTACAGAAAACACTTGTGAATCACAAAATACAGAAAATGTTAATTAACAGATTCTTTTTACAGTGTATCTAACTAATTAACTTACTAACTAACTAACTAACTAACTGTTTTAGTAAAATTAAATAGGCTACATTTTCCCCTGTAAATATATATAGCCTAATATTTAAATTGCATTTCAAAACAGCAATATTTATGATTTAACAGGTTTAATGCCTTACTAGAATCATTTCTAAAGCTGCTTTGTGCGGTTTTGTCAGGTGAAAAATGTATGAGTCAAATTCAAGGTGACAGCTTTACAAAAAGGCTCATGCGAACCTTAATGACAAACGAACCCTTAACTACACCCCTTTGGCTTAATGCATTTCTCTCTCTTCCTAACATCTGTTATGTTGTACCGAGTTTGTGTATTAATCTTTCAGAACAGGAGCTGTTCCTAAAGCGGTTTCTGAGGCCACAAGCGCCCTCGTGTTTAATATGCCGTCGAATTGACTTTTCATGCTCCTTTGCTACTTAATATGGCTCTCTGCACTCCGTTTGGCACTGAAGCGGAGGGAATTTAACTGTCACTTTGAGCTTGACAGTTAAATGGCGCCACAAGTCGGAAAATGTACGATTTCAATTTAGTCATTTTGCAGATATCCTTGCTGAAAGTAACATTTTAAAAAGTTGATACTGGTAATGGGATGCTAGATGCATTACGGAGGAGCCGCGTGGCATCCAAGGTCACATTCGTCTGGCATATTATCACAAAATAAAAAAATGAAGCGCTGAGGATTACGGACGTCTGATGACAAAACACATTCTGCAGTCCAGGGAGAAGGGTAGGACGCTGCCTCAGAGCTGTTCATTTTTCAAAATAAACAACAGAGAGCATTTATGTCTAGTCAATGTTTGTGTCAACAGGTTTCAACAAAGACTAATTCAAACATTGGCAGCACATGGCCAAAAACACATTGGATTTGGGTTCATTGCGAAAACCTCCAAGGTCAGTGTCATTTGTAAAGATGAAGTTGATTGATTGAGCTTAGACTTGGACTTGGATTTTTTTGTGTTTCACAGATTATGTGAGGTGAACAGTAGGCTACATGATGAGAATTTTTATTTTTGGGGGTAACTGTTTCCACTTTAGCTGCATTCATTTGATCAAAAGTCCAGGAAAAAAAAGGATAGGCATATTGGGAAATGCTGTTGCGATAGTTAAGCTGAACTTTCATCAGGAATTCCTCCAAGCTTCATAGTCACATGATCCCGCAGAAACCATTTTAATGTGCAGATTTGCTGCTCCAAAACATTTCTTACATACAGTGTTCAAAACTGTTGTTCTGCTTGATATCTTTGTGGAAAATGTGTATTTTTTCAGATGAATATTAATTCAAAAGAATTGCAAAATCTAATCTCATCCTTGCAAAATCTAAAGTATTATTTTCTGAAACTAAATATGGTTTATTATGCTACCCTTATTTAATGCATTTATTTAATTAAATGATAATGGTTTTATACAGTTCTTTATTATTTCAGATGACATATTTAACTTACTTTAAAGGAGTAGACTATATCAGTTCACCCAAATCTAGAATATTAAATGTTAAAGCTATGCAAGGATTTTTCATTAGAGGGTAACCCAAAAATGAAATCTCTCATTATTTACTCTCACAACACTTGTTCAAAACCTATTAGAGTTTCTTTCTTCTGCTGAACACAAAAGAAGTTAAGTTGAAGAATGCTGCTTGATGGCACCCATTGACTTCCACTGTAATTTTTATCCACCAGCAATTTGTTTTCGTATTCAACAGAGAGAAAATCATAAAGGTTTAAATCCACACAAGAGAGTATAAACAAAGTACTTTACATTTGTTGTGTGAATCCCTTTAAGGAAACCTTTATACATTATCAGGATCCATGGATATTTATTTTGCTCTATTTTATTTGTTTATTTGTTTTACTCTCAAAATGACAACAGCTGACATGAATTGTATAGATCACTGAAGGTTCTCGTGAATAAAAATGTCACCTACATTTCATATGGCTCGAGGGTGAGTAAATTAACAGTAAAGGCGGTAGTGAAATGTATTAATTTCTATTTTATTAAAGAGGGCACAGTACAATGCATCAGCTCTTTCTTTACACTCCCACTCACCTGACCACAATTTTAATGGTTTTCCTACCGGCTGAAGTTGTAAAGCATGCGGTTGATGGCCCTCTGTACCTTCATGTCAAACAGTGAGTCCTCGATATTACCATTTAGATTACAAACGCTGATGCCAATAGCGGACCATGCAGTCAGCCCTGACAACACACACCTTCTGTTCCTCTGTTAGGAACACGCTTCTACTTTATAGACCTGAATTCAGATCGTTCACTCTCATATAACCCGCTAATAAAACAAAGAAACACTGCTCTCCATAAATTAACACAAGATAATCTGCAGCCCGATCTCACTAGGAAAAGTAACTATTTTGTCAAAGTGGCTAATTTGTACGAATTCATGCAATTTAATTCATTTGAAAACATGCCATTTTTAAAAGGAGGCCCCAAACCCCCCCCTAAACCTAGTCGACATTGGGTGGATGAGCAAATCAAGCCAAAATGTACGATTAAGATTATATAAATTGATATGAATTAGCCACAAAAAAATGAGCTAAATCGTACAATTTCGTACTATTTCATTCATATGAAAAAGTATGATTTTTTTAAAAGGAGGCATTACCCTAAAACCCCATCCCTAACCCTACCCCTCATTGGGGAATGAGCGAATCATACTAAAATATATGAAAGAGATCGCACAAATGAATACAAATTAGCCACTAAATCAAAAAGTTACAAATTGGCATGAGATTGCGTTGGTTAAATGAGGGCTTTAGGGGATTCAGTTAAAACTTTCAAAACTCGTCCCCAAGTGACTTTAAATGTGCTGAAATACTCATCGAAAGGAGAGATTTACTAAGCAATCCTCAGGGAATTTGATTGTTTGTAGCAGTTGGGATGCATCCATATTGGAAATCTTTTCAAATGTTTCCAAACTTTTCAATCTAGATCTTTTAAATCCTTCCCAGGTTTTCTGAAAGCCATTTTGAAAACCAGCATGAATGGGGCTTAATCTTCCTCGTCTTAAAAAGCAGATGATAAGAGTCTGTGATCACATGCTGGAGTGAATGTCGAGCGTCCAACTGATCAAATCGTCTTCATATTCTCTTGTGTCTTGAGTCCAGCATGGCAGGAATGCAAAAGCAATGCCAGCTTAATGTAGTGCACGAGGACTGTGCCAACACCCACATTCCCTCTTTTCTCTTTTGTGTGCACTTCCCCATTTCATATTTCTATATCTTCATTTCTTCTCCACCATTCACTGACTAGACTAAAATACAAGCAAAAATTTTTGATTTTAGTGGGTTACAGCAGATCTTTTGGTTCACCAGGCTAGGCAAGGTAATCTCTTTAATGATAGGCATTGAATGAATGCACTGCAAAAAAATAATGGGTTCCACAATTCTTCATGTTGTCCCAACACAAATCGATTAAGTTAATTTAAGTGTGAACATAAAACTGAAACATAAAATTGAACATAAAATAATTAAGTTGTCCCCAAACAAACCTTAATAATTGTGTTGTTTCAACTCATTTAAAATTAGTAGTTTAAATAAGCAGCAAAAGTCATTTTTGAGTGTATGTTAATTGTGTTGTATTTATTCAATGAGATCAAATGTATACACTGGTGTTGGATGAGGAGATTTCCCCCAATGTGTAAAGCGCTTTGAGGTTCCAGAAAGCGCTATATTAATGTAAGGAATTATTCATTATTATACATGCCCATTCAAAACTCTGGTGTTGTTTCTCTCTCATACAGTAATAGTAATATCATGAAAGCTTAATTTTCATCATCCTTTGTCCCATCTTCATTGTCATACAGCACTCAAAAAAATGTTTGCTGCTTGTTTTATGTTCAATTGACTTAAATTTGTTAAGGTAACTTAATTTGTGGTGGGAATGAATTGTGTGGAACCCTGTATTTTATTTATTTATTTATTTATTTATTTATTTTACAGTGAGTGTCTTTCAGAAATCATTCTGATTTAATCATTTGATGATCAAGAAATTACCAATATTAAAATCTTTTGTGCGTATATATTAATATTTTGTACATTATTATTCAGAACTCTCTGTTGAATAGAGTTCAATAAAGCATTTATTTGAAATAAACAAATTGTTGTACACTGAAAAAAATGGATTGCAAATTGTTGGAAAAATGTATATAAGCTGAATTTAAACAAACAAATAAGGTTGAACTTTACTAAATTTAATTAATTTGTTTACATTCAGCCTATATAAATTGTTTACAACCACTTACCTTATTAAAAAATTAATAAATCCAATGAATAAGTTTTTTTCAGAGTATCATTATCTCATTAGCTGTCATTTGATCAATTGAATGTGTCTTTGTTGCTGAATGAAATCATTTTGTTTCTTTAAAAACATGCATTTTATTGTTTTGTGTGATTTAGATGCAACATCCCACTTGTTCGAAAGATTACTCCATAATACAGTTCATCATGTTAAAACTGATTCAAAACTGTCATCTACTCATTTCAGTATATGATATTTTAATCTCTATTTTGCTTGCTGTGCACCGTAAAAAGTTTTGCTTCAATTTTAGTTTTTGTTCAATCAATTTGAACTTTTCTAGTCATCTCAATTAACATCAGTCAAACTGACTATTAAGTTAAACTTTGTATACCTAAACATAACAAAAAAATAAATAGTGCAGGGTAAAAATGAATGGCATCCAAAAATAAGTTTGTTTTGACAATTTAAATGTGTGTACTGTGTATTTTTATTATGTATATGTAAATACAGACAGGCATGCATGTATTTGAGAAAATGTTTATTTATGTGTAGATATAAAATATATGTGTATATGATGCGAATCATATATACATTTAAATGTCTATGTGAAGCAAAATAGTTTTGTATAGCTTTTGTTCACATATACATGGAACATAAATATATATAATACACACACATATATTATGCCAAAACAAACTTTTATTTTGGATGTGACTAATCGTGATTAATCTTTGCCCAGCTCTAATAAAAACATTTGTCATGACTTTGTCATTTATTTTACAGACAGTTGCAGATAAAGATGCACAAACACACCATGGAACATGTTCCAGGTTACCACTGATATAAATCATCTTCAAATTCCAAACCATGACGTCCATTTGAAACAGGAGATGCTGCAGTGGCTTGTTTTTAGCTTCAGTTACTTTAAAAAAGGGTTGTGTGTGGATGTCACTGGAGCTTCGGCATTAAAGAACTAAAGCCTGATCGATAAAGCAAGATGTGATCTTATATGTCAGCAGGATTAAACCGCTGTGGCTGAGCAGGAGGAGACGTCGTGAGTCTATTACAAAGCAGACAATGATGATGACGATTGCAATCTTGACAATAACGCTAATGATGATGGGTCCTTTCCTGTCTCCCGCCGCCCCTCATTTCCAAGCTGCTTCGCATTAATCTCCATATGACCAACATTTCTGTAAGTGTGTCAGTTGTTTATTTTGAGGGATTCCTGTTCTTAACAACACTTCTCTAGCAGACCCAAGACCGAAAGGGATGGAGAGTGTTTTGTAACTTTTGGGATGTGTAGTGATGATTTTCATGGCCAATTCCAATACAGATTCAAAATATTTGTTCTCATTTAAAAATAAATAAAAATTATGTAATTAGTAAAAAAGTAATGATTTGATTTTAGCTTTGTGAAATTATGCTATGACAACATACCAGTACATTCATTCATTCATTTATTTTCCTACGGCTTAGTCCTTTGTTTATCAGGGGTTGCCACAGTGGAATGAACCGCCAATTTATCCAGCATATATTTTACATAGCGGATGCCCCTCCAGCTGCAACCCAGCACTGGGATACATCCGTACACACTCATTCACACACACACACACACACACACACACTCATACACTACGGCCAATTTAGTTATTTCAATTCACCTATAGCGCGTGTTTTTGTACTGTGGGGGAAACCAGAGCACCCGGAGGAAACCCACGCCAACGCAGGGAGAACACGCAAACTCCATGCAGAAATGCCAACTGACCCAGCTGGGACTCGAACCAGCGACCTTCTTGCTGTGAGGCGACAATGCTAACCAATGAGCCACCGTTTTGCCCATACCAGTACAAAACACCTAAAACAGTAGACAGGCTGAATAAAAATGTAGATTCACCATCTGCCTGCAGATTAGGAAATGTTATCAGAAATAGAATGAACTTAAATATCTTTAATTGGCAGAAATAAATATTTTTGGTGCAGTGAAAGTTGGAGAAAGCAATCTAATGTAAATATTAGTATATCAATGCAAGTCAATCAAATGATTTTATTCAATGTAGGTTCACAAGCAGCTCAAAAGACAGACATGTAAAAGTTAAGTCATATAGTTAAGCAAATTTATATATTTTAAATGCAAGTTTTGAGTTAAAGTCATTTAAAGTCAGTTGACAATTTAAAGCTATTTGAATATATAATAAAGTGTAAATTATAAATATTCATATAATGTAAATAAATTATTAGCAACAAAAATATTACTCTGAAATTATTTTAGTGTAAAAAGCTTTAATTAAAAAATAAAGACATAAAAGGACTGGAGTGGTTTGCAATCTCTCTCCCAGAATAAAACCTGGTCCAGAGCAGGTTAGCTAGCAAGCGCGTAATTACAAAAGTGACGAAAACCAATCAAAATCAACCCAACTTCTTGAGCCTCAAAACTCAGTTTGTTCAAACTAAACGCAAACTTACCTGTTTAAAAATCCAAACTCGCAACATGCCTCAGAGGTTGGCCGATTTAAAGAAACGTTTGCCGATCACGTTCAGATAAAAAAAATAAAACCCATCCAATATCGATTCTCGATCGGTGCATCTCTAGTGTTGTGACTCCCAGGAGGAGCTGTAAGGTAGAGCTATAAGAGAAATACTATATTACAGAAGCAAGAACCTGTGTGTGTGTGTGTGTGTGTGTGT
>CAIGQW010053273.1:1527692-1547553 GCA_903798125.1 Danio choprae | reverse complement strand
TTGATTGATTGATTGATTGATTGATTGATTGATTGATTGATTGATTGGCAGGTTGATGGGCATGTTGATGAACAGATTGATGAATGGATGGACAAATAGATGGTCAGATTCCTGGATGGAAAGATACATAGATATGTGCATGGATGGAAGGATGGTTGGAGAGATCGATATATTGACAGATAGATAGAAGAGCAGATGGAAAAGGTTATGTTGTGAATAAATATGGCTGTATTCACATGTCAGGCGGATCTGTGAGTGGATGGGTGAGAGGAGAGAGGCAGGTTGACAGCTTTAATTGTGATTCTTAATTTGATATGATTAACTAGGCTGGATCAAATTAACCTGATTGGCAGATGGAGAGGGGGTGGACGGGGGCGTGAAGAGGGGAAGGAGATGGATGCTCCATGTCCTCAAAGAGCTTTGCCCGTGTTTGGTGTTTACACACATCTTAAGAAAGTTTTACAGAAAACTATTAAGCTTTGTTCTTTTGTTTTCTTCTGTTTCATGAAAGCGGTGTAATCCCTGCCGTGTCTAATGTGACGTTTGGCTGTCAGAAATGGAATATTGTTTATTTATTTTCTTGAGCATTCCTGTACAGTATTTCCCGTAAATGCTTATTTGTTTGAAGGTAGGACAATTTGAATGTCCCCTCATTAAAGGTCACCAGTAAGCCTACATGCATTATTCCAGCTCATTATAATACAACGATAACAACAACACTCCGAATGCATTCGCAAAAACATTGACAATTAAAACATCGCCAGCTCTCCTGTGCACTACAGCGACGGCAGTTCAAGAGCGAGTCACTGTGATTGGCTGGACAGGAGCACAACGTGAAAGCTGAGAGGAAGTTGTGAGGTTAATGAGCACAGATTTGTTTGCTTTCCCCTTGTTGTGGGCCATGAATAATGGATAGCACACTTTTTCTTCCCTTGTCGTTTTTACATTTGCCGTTTACTCTTTTACTTGTTTGTCACTTTGTCATTGGCGAGAGTGCATGTGTGAGACTGCTTGTGTCACCATTGAAAACGAGAGTCCTCAAACAACACTGCGACAGTCCTCTCGCGCTAATGAGCAGCCTGCCTCCATCTACCCTTCCTCATCCTCCTCCTCCTCACTCTTTTCTTCGTTTTCTCCTCAGCAAGACTCTGGAGAATGAGAAGAATCACTGACCCTCCCCTGACAAATGCTAAAATGCAGTAAAAACAAATGGTTTTGTACAAAAAAACATTTAATTAGCATTTCAACCAGTGTTTTGCATGAACGATTTAGCAGGAGTTAGCAGGCCTTAAAATATATGGTGTGATTTGAGACCACCGTAGTGATGTGGTTCAGCCTTTTAAAGTTTCTTTTACAATAATGAGAATTTTGAAGGAAATGCACTTTAAAGAAACTTTATTCTGTCCATTTAACAAGCTATTTCAGAGTAACCGCTCTCAGTCAGAAACATATTACTCAAATTAGCAGCTATACTTATATGATGTTTGTTTTCTGAGTACAGTCTCTCTAGATCCCGTAGATGTTTAAATGTGATTCCATATAACTATGGAACTTTTTAAACTTCACTTACTTTTTTTCTCTTTAAAGTTGTGCAGTTTTCTAAGGATATTTTGCAGTGCATTCTTTTGCAGCATTTCTAAATATTGCATCATTTATTTATATCGGTGATCCCAGTATTCCAGGATATCCCAGTATCAGTCTTTTTTGGACCACAAAACCACTCTGCACTCTGTTATAAAAAAAAAAAAATCATTACTTCATTTTTGTGGTTAATATTTGGGTGTATGGTGAGTGGGTTAAGCTTCTAATTCTGTTTTAGTGATTTGCTTTGACAAATTTCTTTTTATTATTATTATTATTATTATTATTAATTATCTTGATTATTATTATTGGGGAGACATGGTGGCTCAGTAGTTAGCACTGTCACCTCACAGCAAGAAGATCGCTGGTTGGGCCAGTTGGCATTTCTGTGTGGAGTTTGCTTGTTCTCCCCATGTTTGTGTAGGTTTCCCCATAATTTTGTAGGTTTCCCCCACAGTCCAAAGACATGCAGTATAGGTGAATTGGATGAACTAAATTGGCCGTGGTGTATGAGTGCGTGTGTGAATACAAGAGTGTGTATTTGTGTTTCTCAGTACTGGGTTGCATCTGGAAGGGCATCTGCTGCATCACATGCTGGAATAGTTGGCGGTTCATTCCACTGTGGTGACCTGTGGTGATAAATAAACCAAGCCAAAGGAAAATGAATGAATGAATTATTATTATTAATTCTCAGGTAACCCCAAACTGTCTTAAACAGCTTTAATTAGCTTTTTGGATGTTATTAATTCATTTCACCGCCTGCCCGAATGACACTTTTTCTTGGCAAATACCTTGCAATGTTCACCGTTAAAAAGTTGCGAGTAGACGTGTTTTTTTGCAGAAAAAAATATATAGCAAAAGTTACAACTTTTATCAGTGAAGAGCTTACAAAACCATTGACAGCCAATTCATTGTAATTCCACACAGTTTCTTTACACAACGCCAGCATTTGATTGACAGGATAAAATCAGGACTGATTGTTGGCAGTTTCTGTACAATCGGCTGATAGAGATTTCTGTGTTTTTATAGAGAGATACATTAGATAAAATAAGTTGAAACTTAAAGCGTAACCGATGTGCCTTTGTCAACCTGATTTGTTGTTGTTGTTGAAGGCAAGGAAGAGAGGGAAGAAAAAAAAAGAGACAAAATAGGATGGCACTGAGAGATGTTGAAAGGGAAGCTGAAAGAATGGAAAATAAAAAAATTGAAAATGACCTTAGAAAATATAGAGTGAGTAGACGAAGAGGAGAAATCGCCAGACAGAACAAATGACCTCGGCTATAAAGGTATTAGTTAAGGTGAGGGTGTGAAAAAGGTTGGCCAATAAGCTTTTATTTATAGGAACAGGAATATAACTCTATCGCCTGTCTTATTGCAACACTTCTGTGTGTATATGTGTGTGTGGTCTTTAAATCCCATCCTATCACCTTTAGTTGTGTTCACAGACCAGCCTTATGTTTCTCTGGTCACCTTTGTGTGTGTGTGTGTGTGTGTGTGTGTGTGTGTGTGTGTGTGTGCGTGTGTGTGTGTGTGTGTGTGTGTGTGCGTGTGTTTGTGTGTGTGTGTGTGTGTGTGTGTGTGTGTGTGTGTGTGTGTGTATGTGTGTTTTCACTCATATCTCTGCTCAAGGATATCTATGACATTCTCATTTCTCAATTTCAGCCCACAAAGTCCCCCCACCCCACTCTCGACTGATGTGTAAAATAAAACCTGGCCTATATACGTCACAATCAGAAAACAAACACCAGACAGAGAGCCAATTAGTTTCTATTAGGCATTTATATTTAGCACATAATGATAATGGCCTATACAAACTCACTACAATCGGATATCAGAGGTGTCTCGGTCTGCCGCTGAACGCTGTTAGTCATGGTCAACCACAGTCAAAGCAATAAACTGCAATTAGGGATATTCAGATGGCTTATCAGATCATATTTTAAACGTGTCGACAAATTTGCTAAAATGTGTCTGGTTTGGGGTCATTTCAGGACTTAAATCTGTTTTGGCAAATGTAACACTCAATGAGTAGTAAATCTCTTTCATATTTAAATATTTATGCCCATTCACCGCCTTGCAAACAGCTGTTTATTTTCTCAGCTCTGCAAAACATGTTGATTAGATAAACTAATTATGAGGGTAAATGTTTCCTTTGGGCTGTATAAAAGTGATTTTTGATGCCAGAACTCGGTGATATTCGCAGGTATTGTTGGTTTATATGCATTTCAGTAGCATTGATTGCTTTGATAGTGTCCTTGACCAGTTGGTGTCCATCCACAATGACCTTTTTTATCTTCTAGTGCCGATTAATTAATTTAAACAGTTATTTATAGGTCTGGATAAAAAAAAAAAAAATCTTAAATTTAAATCAATCTTTAGTTTAACGAAATAGTATTGATTTGGAAAATTCTGAAAATGTGTATGCTTTACCTCGGTGAGCATTTTGTCCTGAAATTTTACCATCTATCAAGTTGCCCAGACAGTATTATAGTGGAAGGTCACATTATAGCCAACTGAACTGCGCCTGTGAAATAGGGCAGCACTTCAAAGGCAATGGTGTTGATTAGGCTTACAAAATCACTGTTGTTTGTAATGCCGGGAACACACACCACAGGATAATCAGGTTGATTTTGAGCCGATTTTCTCCCCTTCCGACAATCCTAGGTATCTCCAGATTGCCATAGTGGCTCTAAAGATTATCTTATCAGATTTTCCAGTGGTTTGAGGTGTGTTAAGTGTGACTTAATGCTGTTTGGAAGAACATCGGTGGTGCTCCGATCTTAAACATTGAATATTTACGACCAAAAATCCTGATGTGAAAATCTGGGGATGCCAGAGGACAAGCAAATGCCCATATACGAGTTGGAGATTATCACGTGAAATGAAACCATATCCAGCCAGAAAGCACGCTGACAGAAGATGGAAGCATAACAAACAGCAATGAAAAAATTTTCACAAAGTGAAATGGGTTTGGACAGCAGATATGGAGGATCAGCTTGTCGATTTTGGGGCATGATTATATGATTGTTTATTTAGTTATTCATCTGCCGTGTTTATTCTTCTTTTTCTCTTGAGATTTTTTGAGATTTTCTCTGTTCACATTCTGGTTGAAAATCTGTTGGCGTGTGTTGAGTTGTCTTTTTTACATCGTGGTACACCATTGTGATAAAAACAGCATATGCTCGTAAGGTATGTTTTGATGTTGGTCCAGCTGATGACCAGCAAGAAACCAGCTTAAGAACCAGGATATGCAGTTTTTTCAACAAGAAATATGGTGAAATAGGATTTTTTTGTCCTCATGTTTGTGGTCTCTAACATTTAGAAATTTTAAAAGATGTAAAAAAAAATATTTTACTGTGTACCCAGTATTAGTTGCCTGCAGGAGCAGACACAATGTCAACACCAAAGTAAAGTGCATTGTACAGTACATTATACAGTATGTGCATAATCCTGATTTCTTGTTATAATGCTTTCCTTTTATTTGACTATTTTTAATATTTAATTTGGCGATATTATACAATTGTTCAAAAGGGGAGATCAGCAGTTGACCCCTCTGGACTGGATTGAAATTCATTGTGGTGTATGGTGGAATTTCAGCAGTCTGTGTGCATGCAAATTTAATGCCCTGATTATGTTTTTTTTTTCTCAACAGCTATGGAACAAATAAAAGTTCTGCTTCATCACAGCCTCCATTTGAGACCAGTTGGTGGCCTAATTAGTGTGCATGGAGGCACTGGAACCTCAAGTGATGCTCTGGATTTGTCTTTCTGTCCACAATCCAGATCTGTCGGCAGATTTCACACCATCAACAGTGATTGTTATTTTGGATTTGTAGGTGGGTCCACTGGACATTTATGTTCATTTGAGATCTTCACTTCCTATATGGATTTTCTCATTTTAGATTCAATTAGTGTTCTTAATTAAATCTCTGGCTTGATTTTCTTTTTAACTTGGCCTGTTCTAATCTCTATTGCCTCCACAGTTCAAACAGCACCAAGCATTTTCAGCCAATCCAATTATTTCCTTGTTTTGCTTTGCAGCTGATGTGTCAGTGATGAAGGCAATTTCTTCCTGACTATTTCCATATAAATAGAGACCTTCAGCACCGGAGTCCTATTGTAGGTTTGCACTATCAGATCGATTTCTTTGTTATAAAAAATAAAGCCTGTGAAGATTTGACTGCCTCTGTTCCTATTCTGTGTGTATCAGATGGTGATGGAACAAAAGCAATACTATATTTTGGAGAATTTGCCGTTTTGAAGCATCATTATTTCCGTAAAAAAAACGGCATGTTAAATAATAGACTGGAAAATATTTGAAAATGACATCTGACCTGATTTTATTGCTTGTATTTCTTTATTATTAGCTCACTGTGTGTTTCTTTATCATTTGCAGTATGTTTATTTATACTGGTAGTGTGATATACTAAAATATACAGTGACACAATCTCTCTGTCCCTCACTTGCAGACATGCAACGTAGTTACAGTGATCAGCTCTGGGGGGAAAAAAGACAGTGGAACAAAGGGTTTAGTTTCTGCCTCCTTACCCTGCAAAACAAACCCTGATTGCAATTAAATGCCGTCTGGGTGGAAACCACACAGAAAGACAACAGCAGCCTGTACAAGTGTAATCAAATAGGATTGTGCTAACCACAAATCTGGGGCCCAGCTATCATTTGCAAGAATGAGAGTTATAAAATAACATAAAATGAATTATTCTGGATTTAGGTTAGAGTTCTGCATCTGAGTGTCTTTCTTTCTTTCTTTCTTTCTTTCTTTCTTTCTTTCTTTCTTTCTTATTTTAAGTTTATTGATGAGCTCCTTTGATTACTTGGATTACTTTCCTTGGATTACTTATTCTGATTGATCAGTCACACTGTAACTGTGAGGACGCTGGGCAATGGAGTTGAGGATCCACATGCAGTTTATTTGCAAGATTAGTCAGGCAGGCAATGGTCAAAACGGGCAAACATATGCATACAGAGAAATCCAGAATCGTGGTCGAATCAAAACGATAAAACAAAGCAAAGGTCCAAACACGGCTAGGCTAGACAAGACAAGACAAGAAAACGCTTCGTAGTGCTACAGGATAACAAGACTCAGTAATGTGTGTGGAAATGAGAGGTGTCTTTATAGTCCAGGTATTGAATCAATGTCAGCTGTGTGTCTGTGTGTGTGGGAATACATCTGAGAAAACCTGAACAGGTATGTGTGAGGTGCATGACAGGATTTGTAGTCCATGTGGTGGCAGCTTTGTAGTTCTCCAGTGATCTGCAGTAGCTAGATTGCTGGTGACTGTAACACACCAATACAGCAGTGAGATATTTGCTAATAGAATTCAACAGTTGTAAATGAAAATTCTAGTAATGTTCTAGTCGTACTGGTATCCGTCCTGGTACTTAGAAAACTTCAAACATAGATATACTGTTAACTACAAAGTCTTTAATTAATAACATTAAAGCTCTCATTCCATATTATTTCAACTTCTTTTTTAAAGTTTTATGCATTTCCATAAGATTTAATATAAATTTCATGTGTCCAATGAATGTGATTTTGAAGTTTTAGTTCAAAAGATCTTACAGACTATTAATTATACTGTATAATGCTGTAATTGCCCCTTGTTGGGTCGAATCAAAAACTTGCAGTCTGCACTTGCCTCTTTAAATGCAAATGAGCTGCTGCTCCCCGCCCCCTTTCCAGAAGAAGGCGGATCCTTTACAGCAGTTATTTCTGCATCAACAAACAAAACAACTACATACATTTTGAAGCTTTGTACGTTTAAATTCCCGACACACAGCTTTCTAAGCTCACAGACATCAAGTAGGCTATCAGACAGTGCATTGTGTGAGTGTTCAAATTAAGTTACATCTATTTTAAAAGCACATAACACCCAGGTTCCATAAACTCCAGGTCCTTCGGTATATTAGCATTATCTTAACTGATATAGAAAATAAATCATATTGTGCTTTGTAAATTTGTAGATCTTTTTCTGCAGTCAACTCAAATAGCAACAACACTATAGTAGAATGTGTATACAGCAATATATTACTTTACTCATTCTAATGGACTTTTCTCTGTGGAAGCTTAAAGATAATAATCAGTAAAAAAAATCAACTCAAAATATATAATGTCCACATATATATTTCTTTCTTTATTTAGAAAGTCCCATAGTAATAAGCAGGATATTGTTAAGTCACCTCTGGTCAATGGCTAATAACAGAGGTGGATGAGCTTTTTTCCAATTTACATTACTCCCTCTGTCCATACATTGATTGACCCATCTTTATTTTGTGTGCTTGATTAAACACCAAATCTAATAATAACGCTTTCTGTTGTCATGGTGATTTGGAGGAGTGTTTGACCTGGTCTTCTTTGCTGATCTTCCTCTCTCTATTATACTTTTTTCAAGGTGCAGTCTCATCTATTACTACTGTTTATGAAGACTCTGACATTACGAAAACAGCATCATTACGGTAGCGCGAGGGGCTTTTCGAGACGCTAATCAGATCAGAAACCTCTCCTACTCCATCAGCTATGCCTTATTCTCCATTACAAAGAGAATTAGCCTGCTCCTGCAGAACGCCGATGCCTTCACAGAATACTAATCTGGGGCCCACACACAAACCCAGATGTGTTCCCATGCAGGAAGGTGAAACAGGACAAGACATTCATGCACACACACACACACACAAAAGCACGCAAACATCCACCTGCTCACAGCTTGTCCTCTGCCTTTAATGTCTTCGGTCCAAACAAGCGCTTCTGCTTCCTTCTTCATATTTCTGCCTGGATGTTCTTCCCAGAATTCACCGAGGCAGATGGATGGCACACTGTGGAGAGCACTTTTGAAGTTCACCATTTTTTTATTCCCTTTATAAAGATGTGGGGAAATCTCTAGCCTTTTAGATTAAAAGCAGAAAATATTTTCCCATTATCCGACCATTCATCCATTTTCATTTTAATTGAATTTCTTGAATGCACATGTGAGGGAAATTGAATAGACTGCAAAAGGTGAATGTGATCTTTGGGTCTTAATTCCTCAGAGTCTCCAAAGGCCATAACGTGAGGAGCGGGAAGAACCATTACCCATTACTGTGCAGAAGCAGCTGGAATTCTTGATACTCTAGAGTGACTCCATAATGCAACAGGTAATTATAGGGACTTGAGTTTTTTTTTTCTTCTTTGATTGTGCTGGTGTTTGTGAGATTGCATACATATGCATGTGCACGTTTGTCATCGAGTGAACAAATCTTCACGTTTGTGTGTTCATGTGGATGTGTTTGTTCATGCTTTAGTGACTCCAGAAATCGGAGATGACTCTATTAAGCATCTGTTGAGCAGATGTTACAGACGTTCAAAAAACAGTGCGACTTTTCTCAATGAATCCCTATCTTCTCATCTCCAATGTTCTTCAGAATTCAACTTAATGAATGCACCATTAAAAAAAAAGTTTAATAGTCTCCAATTCAGATCACAACAGAGTATGTTTATGCAATGGTTATCGTCATTCTAAACAATGCTTTTAATCTCATGTAATGGAACGTTTCACACTGTGTGCTGTGTCCCTTCACAATGTGAAACAGTGCTGTGTTAAAGCTTTAGTTCATTTGTCAGTGGCTCATACTGTCTCTCACTAAAAATCAGAGGTAAAACATGAGGAAATGTAAGATTTTTATATTTAAAGGGTGCTTATTTTAAAATTTAGACACAAACATACCTGTACTTTAAAGCAGAGGTGCCCAAACTTGGTCCTGGACGGCCAATGTCCTGCAGAGTTTAGCTCCAACTTGCTTCAATACACTTGAAGCTTTGTAGAATACATGGTAAAAGCTTGATTAGTTGGTTCCGGTGTGTCTTATTGTGGTTGGAGCTAAAATCTGCAGGACACCGGCCCTCCAGGATTGAGTTTGGGCACCCCTGCTTTGAAGGGACAGAAATGTCATCAGGCACTGGAGTTTTTGAAAATCATTTGTATCATCTTTTGAATGGCGTGTCAATCAGACAGATCAGCTTATAGATGTGGTTTTCAAAAGTGTCCATATAAACTGCTGATCATTAGGGCTGATCTTATCTGTTGAGCACATAACCACAGTGGCCAATCAGCAGTGTTCAAGAATCCACTCAGCAGCGCTCAAAATGGAAGTGGGAAATGCTGCTTCCGAATACTTTGTCAGAAGTAGTGTGGGACGTCTGACAACACTATCATCATCAATGCTTTGCACTTCACTGTCACAACTTGACTAAATAATTCAGAAGCAGTGTCTTCTGATAGGATAAGAAAACTCATGAAAAGGAAACATTGTCAAAACATTCCATAAGGCTTCAATGGTTCGGTCAGTGCTTCAGTTGGTGTAAACATACAAAGCAAAAAAAATTACTTTGGTTGGAGCAAGATGTTGATGGACCTACAGTATAGGCTAATTTACAGTGCCACAACATTTTAATAAAAAAAGAATATACTAATAATACCTATGGTGAGATTAATGGTAAAATTAAAACAATTAAAACCTTTTGCAGTTTTAATCTTACCATTATTATAGGTGTTATATTTATTGAATCAGACGTGTTTTCTCACAGACACAAACTCAACTCGAAAACTCCAGGGTTTCCCATTCACAATAATTTACTCCTACAAATACAAGTAGAAATTTCTAACATGACTTATGTATGACTTATATCTAAAAACAAATGTGCTACCCTCACATATCAGAAATTAAACACGGAAGTTGTGATGATGGGCTTTTTGCATTGAAGAGTTTATTTGTTGCAAAGATTAGGAATCACCTAGCGAGATCTTCTGTTCTTGTGGAGATCTTCCTAAAGCATATTCACTGAAAACATTTAAAAAAAACAAAAGTAGAAAAATTACACAGCAATAGTATAAACTGACAAGGGAGGGAAAATGAGAATAAAGATGATTGCACTCCAAAATCGTGCATTGATCTGAATCCTCTAATTAGCCTACATCTCTGCACATAATGTCCAGAAAGTCAGACAGATAAGCTAATTTAATTCTCCCAATGCTTTTCCCCCCTTTGCGGCAGAAATGTTTCCTACAGCTGAAAGTGATAATGCACACCTTAATTCAATAATTCATGATGAAAGCAGTCTATGATCAGATTATTGTTGATGAAACTATTGACAATTGGGGCCAGAAACAGCTTGTGGGAGGCATGGCAGAGAGACAGGCAAATGGACATCAGGAAGATTATGACGTTAAACATGGAAATGCGACTGCGGATCTCCTACTGTGCTTGTAAACAGCTTCTCCACTGAGAATCATGGTGATTCAGATTACCTTGGATATTGTGAAATCAGGCAAGGAATGGCATCAATCAGCCAACCAGCGTTTACAGATTTTATAAGTGAGTACAGGAGTGATGGTTCGTTCTAATAATAGCATTTCTATAATTTCCTCTGTGTGTGTGTGGCTCTGGTCAATAATCATCCTGATCATTTTCCCCTAGCGAGTCAGAGTACTTCATCAAAAAAAAGAAAAAGAAAAAAATTCTGATGCAACTCAAGTTCAAGGAGCAACTTTCCCTTTTCTCAAGGTAATAAAATGAACAATTCTTCACACCAGGAAAGAGAGAGAAAAGAGAAAGTTATTGCGAGTAAAATAACAGCAGATCAAAGGCGAGCACTTTCATCATTCATTTTGTAGGAATTCTATTCAGTGGCACATATACACCAGGCGTATGCCTTAACTGGCTGAAGATTTACTGGTGTAAGTCAGTGGCTTTCACTCTTCTGCGAGTATGATTGTTTTCAGTAAAGTGACAGGAACTTTAAATGGTATTTAATTGCTTTTAAAAATGCTGGACATTCAATTGTTTGATTACTTTTTTATTGTTTTCGTTGATTAATCATTAACTTAGACTTTTAGCTCAATTATTTTGCTAATATTTTTTCATTCATTCATTCATTTTCTTTTCGGCTTAGTCCCTTTATTAATCTGGGGTCAGAATGAACTGCCAACTTATCCAGCATATGTTTTACGCAGCGGATGCCCTTCCAGCTGCAACCCATCTCTGGGAAACATCCACACACACTCATACACTACGGACAATTTAGCCTACCCAATTCACCTGTACCGCATGTCTTTGGACTTGTGGGGGAAACCGGAGCACCCAGAGGAAACCCACGCGAACATGGGGAGAACATGCAAACTCCACACAGAAATGCCAACTGACCCAGCCGAGGCTCGAACCAGCAACCTTCTTGCTGTGAGGCGATCGTGCTACTCACTGTGCCACCGTGCAACCTTTGCTAATATTTTCAACTACTATTTTCTTATTAGTTATACCTATAGTTAGCTATTATGTTAGTAACAGGTTTAGGGGTAGGAATAGGGATGTAGAATAAAATCATACATTATGAGATGGGCCAGACAAAATCTGATGACTTTTTTTTGTTGTTTTTTTTGCTGTTTCTGTGCAGATTTGTATTTTTTTTAAACTGCATATTTATGCAGAACGATTTTAAGAGTGTAAGAGCTTAAACCCTAACACATCAAATAAAACAATATGCACTTTCATTTTATTCAAGATTTACAGTCAAAATCTAATTCACTTGTTTGCTAAATAAATCTACAACAGGGCTCTCCAATACGATACATCTACTAAAGACATATTTAAATATTATTTTATGAATTGTATTGTAAATAAATTATCTAAATACTTGCATAGTGCATAATTTGCTACTATAACACTTGCATAATTCGCCACAAATTTAAAAATATTGCTTTAATATAAAACTGAATAAAAAATATTTACACACATTTACATAAGTAAATAAATAGATTCAATGATGGGAATCTGCAGAAATCCACAGATTTTCATCACTGAATCTATTTATTTACTTATGTAAATGTGTGTTCATGTGAATTTCCTCCGGGTGCTCCGGTTTCCCCCACAGTCCAAACACATATAATTGGGTGAACTAAATTGGCGGCAGTGTATGAGTGAGTGTGTGAATGCAAGAGTGTATGGGTGTTTCCTAGTGCTGGGTTGCAGCTGGAAGGGCATTCACTGTGTAAACATATGCCGGAATAGTTGGCGGTTCATTCCGCTGTGGCGACCCCTGATAAATAAGGGACTAAAAAGAAGGAGAATGAATGAATCATTGGTCGCTTTTCTAGGTAGATCTTGCTAGTTCTGCATTGCACACATTTTTGCCTTCAGAACTGTTTTGTCTCTTTGTAGCAGAGAATCAACAAGGTGCTGGAAACATTCCTCAGAGATTTTGGTCCATACTGACATGAGAGAATCACACAGCTGTTTAGATTTGTCAGCTGCACATCCGTAATGCTCTACATCCCAAAGGTTCCCTATTGGATTGAGATCTGGTGACTGTAAATGTCATATGAGTATCGTGCACTCATACATTTCAGATGATTTGAGCTTTGTGACATGCTTTGTTTTCCTGCTGAAAGTCACCATCAGAAAATGGTATAGTGTGGTCAAAAAGGGATGGACATGGTCAGAAACAAAACTCAGCAATGCTGTCTTATATAAATAATGCTCAGAGTTAAGGGCCCTAAAGTGTGTCAACAAAAACTCTAACACATCAGTATGCCACCAGTAGTCTGAATGGATATTTGAGTTACTGTGGCCTTTCCATCAGATCAAAATAGTTTAGTCAGGCATGATAACCACAAATCCACCATGTTTTAGCTCCACTAAACCATGGTTTAGTAATAAAATTGTGTTTTTATTACAAAAGTATAATTAGTTTTGATTGTAAACATGGTTACTTTACACTTTTTAATAAGCCCATGGTTATTTTTCGCCATGGAATCATTTGATAAAAAGAAACAACGTCCACTCAAATGTCACAAACAATTACAAAAAAAGACAAGTAACATAGGGCAGCACAGTGGCACAGTGGGTAGCACAATAGCCTCACAGCAAGAAGGTTGCTGGTTCGAGCCTCGGCTGGGTCAGTTGGCGTTTCTGTGTGGAGTTTGCATGTTCTCCCCGTGTTTGCGTGGGTTTCCTCCGAGTGCTCCGGTTTCCACCCACAAGTCCAAAGACATGCGCTATAGGTGAATTGGGTAAGCTAAATTGTCTATAGTGTATAAGTGTGAATAGGTGTGTATGGATGTTTCCCAGTGATGGGTTGCAGCTGGAAGGGCATCCGCTTCGTAAAACATATGCTGGATAAGTTGGCGGTTCATTCCGCTGTGGCGACCCCAGATTAATAAAGGGACTAAGCAGAAATGAAAATGAATGAATGATTGACAAGCAACATGTTGATTTAAAGTAAAAAAATTGATAACAAAACCTGAGATTGTATTAATAGTATTTTAGAATTGTTGATGTTGTGGTGTCTAATCTAGATGTTTTGAAACATAAAAGTGCAAATTAATGCGCATAAAGGGTATTTGCAATTAAGGTAATGAAACATTTTAAATTGTTATTGCATTAGCAACAAACAGTAAATATTGCTAATGTCTGTTTACAGCCTCCCATTTAATTGCATGACTTTGTGTTATTTGGTTTTGGTTTGAGGAAAAGCATTCAGATGCTTTCTGTGCATTCAAGAGGCGCTTTTGTCTAAAGCAGCAGGCCATTCAAGCTATGCCTCCTCTGGCAACACATGCTGTCACTAATGCCACAATCTAGCAGAAACAGGAAGGCTAAAAACATAATCATGCCACAAAATGCCTTTATATTTATCTAACACCTGTTATATTTTTGATTTCAGGTCAAATGTTGTGCTTTTATTCTGAACTCATGAGGGGAAAAGAAAGCAAAAGAGAATCACCAATGAGAACACTTCAATGACTAGTCAGCAAAATTGCAAGAAATAAAACTGGGCCTTCCTATTTGTACAGTTCGTTTCCTCTAATCCTTCTGTCCACCTCAAGGGCTACTCCTGATGTATTGAGCCAGACGCGGTGATCTATGGCTTAATTAATCGCAGACTATCTTTACAGTGCATCTGTGTTTTACAATGTGATGACAGAATGGGCACAGGTGCTGTAATCTGCTTTATATGTAGACCACTCATTCACTATGAAGACGCTCGGGCGCTTGAGTTGTCGGGGAAACAGTTTTGTTGATATGGACTCTCAATGAAATTTTAAGTCATTTATGACAACAGTGTTTGGCCAAGTTAATACTCTCTAGGTGAAAAGACATTCAGTTCCTGGACAGAGGCCTCTTTCTGACATAATTAGTCCCATAGAGCTAGACTGAGAAAAAGAGAGGGCATTTGATATACAGTTATCATTAGACTTTCTGAGAGTTTGATTCTTTTCAGTTCTACATCGATAATCCCAGTGTCTCTCCTTTTTCGTCACATTGTTGCTCCGCTCACACCCTTCTTTATCCATCTTTTTCTTTGACTTTCTTCCCTAGGTGAATAATCATTAGGGTAGTAGACAGTGGAATTGACTTTGAATCTTTATCTACAGTAAGCAGCAGAGCGTCCCTTTCACTCTTTCCAGACCGCCTCATTCTGAAATGACTAAAAAATATTGTGAATTGCATTTATTTATTTGTGGTCCAGTTTTGCTCAATATCAATGTCACAATGACAAATCATCGAATATGTATGAAATACTACAGTCCAGCTCTGGAAATATAATCCAGTTACGACTCCTTATTTGGGAGTTTAGTCTGACATATCTATATATTTTTTATGGTGTTGACATGAAATCGTATAATATCCCATTGCAAACTAATCACAGCAAGTCATTACCTTCCCTATAAGCTATTTTAACATTTAATTTCCTTTTTGGAGTACTTTTTCACATTAAATCAGGAGTAAGACAGCTGTACATTTGTGTAAATGTTGCACATTGTGCTTTACTTAAGCCGTAGGGGTCCATATGTTTATAATCTCTAACATGCTCTGAACACAAAAGACAAACAGTGGAATAATGGAATATTCTTTTAATTGGGCATCATTAAAACAACCTCTTACAGCTGTTCTCTGAGTGTGCCGGCTAATTAGTTCTTATTTGTCATAATGTGAAAAGAAGAAATGAAACAAACTTGTTAAAGCTGGTCTCAGCCTTAGATTAAAATAAATAAATACATCATAATCAGCTGAATACACCGGTTCAAAACAAGAAAGAAAGCAAAGTATATGAATTTATATAAACACAGCATAATTATTGTCCTATTTCTAAGATGAATTTACAGTATGTTCCATAAATTCCACATGTTTTAAATGTTATTAATTATATTAGGCAAAACAATAGTAAATGTTTTGTATGTTCCTTTCTTTTGCTGCTTGATGTTTTTGTAATGGTGTAGTAATGCTTTATTTTATTTACCGGATTTAAACAAGCGAATAGTTGAGATACATTTAAAGTAAACAAACAACAACAAAGGAGAGCAAATGAAATATTCATTCATTCATTTTCATTTCGGCTTAGTCCCTTTATTAATCTGGGGTCGCCACAGCGGAATGAACCGCCAACTTATCCAGCATATGTTTTACACAGCGGATGCAACCCATCTCTGGGAAACATCCATACACACCCATTCACACTCATACACTACGTACAATTTAGCTTACCCAATACACCTATACCGCATGTCTTTGGACTCGTGGAGGAAACCCACGCCAACACGGGAAGAACATGCAAACTCCACACAGAAACGCCAACTGACCCAGCCAAGGCTCGAACCAGCAACCTTCTTGCTGTGAGGCGAGCATGCTATCCACTGCGCCACCGTGAGGCCCAGTAAATGAAATAGATTTTACTAATTAATTTCAACTACTGAAATAATAATTTGATCATAAAACACAAATAAGTTTAAATGCTTGCATATGACAGCAAATTGTTTCTTGTCTCATTGAGTTCAGTTGCGAATTCACAATTTAACAAAACAGTGAAATTTGTTAGTTCAAGCAGTTTGAACCACAGGATAATATTGATGGATGTTTTACATTTCTTTCAGCATCTCTATCATTTTTAGGGCCCTAGCAAATTAGAGTTATTATTTTAAAAATATTTTACTTGGTTATGCAAAAAATAAAAGTGAATAAATAAAATCATTGAAAAAAAAATGCATCAAAAACTACACCCAGTAAATATTAATACTCAATAAATATTGTTTATTTTAAACTGAAAGCTGAATGAGAATCAGCATCATTCGTCAAGTGTGTGCAAACACACATAGACGTTTTTTGTGGTTTACAGGAGGTCAGAGTACATACATGCATATCAACCTAAGAAGACAGAAGGACATTTAAATAAGTGGAAAATAAAGTTAAACAATAACATTTTTAAAATGATATATACCTAATACTTCAGTGCAGCTTTTGTCTTATCCTAGATGTATTTGCCGATGGAAAAGCAAAACTTGTCTTTCTAGCAGACCCTATTCAACAAGTCAATGCAGTTTATGAATGTGTCTGTCTGAATTCCTCTTATATATGAACGCTCTGCCACCTGCTGGTGCGTCACCGACAGTCTAGCCAATCAGGCGCGCGTGCCGGGAGAACCTTCCTCTCGTGCGCTCCGGGAGATTCCAGTGGCCTGGCAATTAGTGACCAGGGCGATACGCGGAACCGACACACAAATATCGAGGACAAGCCGTGCGTTTCTGGAGAGGAACCGTGCGCTTTTAGTGGACCTACTAAACAGCAGAGGAATGAGTAGAGCTAGTTCTTTCAAAACAGTATCTTTTGCCTTTCTGTGAACTCTGGCTAGTAAGGTAAGCAGTGTTAAAATGTCAAGTGTCATTTTTGAGTTGATCTATGCATGCATAGAAATACTTTTTTATTTTATTTAGCAGTTTCAGAAGTATTTCAGTAAACTTACATTTACTACAGTTAATGATAATTGTTGAATGGTTTTCTGGAACTGATTGAATGTTTATTATATGATTCGTACGAGTGTGCTTTGGCTTTTTCTTCATTATTTACAAAATGCGTGCTGGGTTGTAGCGTCACTGTTGCAAGCGATTTGATTACATTTCTAAGTGCTGTTGCTAGTTATTGAATCCCGAGGCTCTTTCCTTAAATTAAAAGTATTTTGTTGATTAGGTAGCTGACAAACGCTAAAATGTTTGACTTTGGATAAAAATATTGTCGAATGAAATCATGCCCGTTTTTGCTGTCTGAATGCTCATATCGCGAACGAATCTTCAGAGTCGGTTCTTTGTATTGAATCATTCGATCTAGTTTCCACAACTGCCAGAGTCATTTGAACGGCTCTCGCGCGCACTGAATCTTTTGGAGCAACTTTACTGAACTCGGAGAATGGAGTGACCGCGGAGTAAAGTGAATATTTGTTTGCAGTCTATTGAAATCAAATCTGGAAACGCGTTATGTCGTTTGTTAACGTTAGCAATAAAGAATATTTTTAAACACCTGCACTTACAGTTGTGAAATATTTTCTACTGTAGGTAGAGACATGAAGGAGTATGCACAGAACACAAGAAATAACTAAAAATAAATAAATAAATGTAAGTGCATTACCATGGTAATCTTTAATTCACTTTGGCAATACTGTATCTATCATGTACTAATTCCAAAGTATATTAGCATCTGATTATGACTACCTTAAACCAACACCGTGTAGAACCTTTTAGAAGTTATGGCGTGATGCTCGGCGTTTTTGACATTGTTTTAAATAATTAAAAGCGTGTAGATTTGTAAATGTTTCTTTCATTTGGCGAGCCGAGGTCTCATTTGCATTACGCGCGCGCAACTCGGCGCTGATGAACGATCTCGCGGGGGAGACGTGACTGATGTGTTATAATGACTGGAGTGTCAGACGTTCTCATCATCCTCGTGTGTTTTGCTTGTTTCGGGGAATCCGAAAGCGTGAAAAGATGGCACAAAATAGCTCTGAAACCTCCCTTAAATGCTGTGAAAGTTCGCACGCGCCTTTGCGCTCAGGGTCGCGGGTTTTGGAAGATGAAACTGATGGAAACGGAGGGCGGGGGTGTAGTGCAGGAATGTTCTGACATTAATGAGATGTCAGCCAGTGCAAACTCCCTTAAGAATGGAGGACAGTCAGTCTGTACTATCAACAAGTGTGTGTCATTGTCATAGACTGTAAAAATATTGTTTTTATTGTTTTAGTATTGAGTTTTTTAATGAATCTTCAGCAGTTTATTGTTTAGCGTTTTTACTATTATATTTTCGAGGTGTTTTTGTAATTATACAGTATTTTATCAACAAGATACGATACTGAGAAATACATTTAAAGGGGTAGTTTAAAAGAATTTTAATAATTGAATAAAAGAACATTTAAAAGAAAAAATAATTATTTACTTATTCAAGGCTAGTTTATTTTCTGAAGCAGAAAAAAAATAGTTTTAGCTAAAAACCTGGTGCTACTGGCACTTTGAGAGTCAAAAAAGTCACACAGAGGCTAAACAAGATTAATCCATATTGCTCCAGTGATGCACTATGGTCTTAGGAAGCAAAATATTGTTATATATATATGGAACTGAACATTTTTAACAACATTGAGTTCACAGTCTGGACAAACAGCATGGAGAGCGGGATCGTCCTGTTGCATAATGATATATGCACAGATGTAAATCCATGTATCTTTCCCTATACCTGCAAGCTTTAGCTTACACTACATATTATATGTGTCAATATTGATTTTAATTTCAAAATGTAAAAATGATAGCAATTTTCTAGCACAAAGCTGTACAATATAACATAAAACAAATGACAACTTGCAAGATGAAATATCTCCAGTGTAACAACTACTCCCGGTCACCCCTATATATGTAATAGATGCCTGGTATTATTTATAAGGTAATCACTTTGGGCATTGTTTTACAGAAGAGCCTCTCGTTCAATAATGCAAAGGCCAATAAACATAGAGCACAAAATGTTTTATGTATTTTGATCTGGCCATTGCTTTTAACTGGCAGGTGCATCCTCGTGTCAAATAGCGATAAGACCGCCTCATGTTTAATGTATTTGGTCTTATCTGTGCTCTTCTGCAGTTATAGTGTGGAAACGGTCACGAAGAACATAGTGTCCATTCCTGTCTTTGGAAAAAGAGATTCAGATTGTGTGTGCCTATGTCTGCGTGAGAGAATTGGCCAGAGGATCAGATTAAAGGAAGGAGGGAAGAGAGATGCTGCACAGTGCGCTATGCCCTTATATGAAAGGATTTAAAACACCTTCTAAGAAGTGAAGCGATCCTTAAAAATTTAGGTCGACCTGTCTTTCTTACAGAATCCATTTCTCTTCATTCTTTCCCTTTCATTGTACTTTCTTTGTCCTCAGTCTCATGCTTACAGTACACACACACACACACACACACACACACACGCACACACACACACACA
>CAIGQW010053273.1:1493661-1527592 GCA_903798125.1 Danio choprae | reverse complement strand
TAAATACTTCTGCAACACAGTTACATTACGTAACACAGGCAGAACAAACAAACACTTTCACAAAGTACCTGTCTTTATTCCTGTCAGTCACACCTCATAAACTTGTTATCATTAGGCAAACATCATTTTAAAATGATTTATTAAGGAATGTATGCTTCACCACCCCAATAAGGCTATTAAAAGATACAGCTAGACATCCTGTTAAGCATCCTGGAAGTTTTTTTTATACGTCTCGAGGGAAGTCGAAAGTCTTGTGAGCCCAGTAGTGCTAAAAGTATATAAAATCAAAGTAATGCTGATTAGCTGAGCATGTTAATTGAATGATTATGTTAGTCGAATGGCTTTATCCTTCACGAAAGTCTTCTGGAAGAATGAAGTAAATTAATAGATTAAGCCAATCAAGGTGTGACAGGGCCAGCTAGGGTCACATTGATGTGCAATAAATCAAAAATGAACTCATTTCATTTGTATTCCATGGTAGCGTTGCACCTTCTTGGCTCCTGTAGTCTTCTCAGACCTCCCCAATGTCAAATAGCTGAATGCGCTGCCACTAGCAAACATCGTGACATGCTGCTGGACTGCATGTCCTCTCCTTGGAATGTGATTCGATGGCTGTCATGCTTTAAATATGGGGATGATAATTATGTTTATGAAACCTTATTCAGAGCTGTGTTTGGCTGGTTGGCAGAATCATGAAAATAGACATGTTCAATCTATCTTTATGTTACCTCAGGCTCCTTAATACCTGTGCTGATATCTTGCCTAAAGGCTATAAAAAATTGTAGGGGGTTTGGTTTGTAGGCTATCACTCACTGCAGTTCCTGTTGGGTTTAGACAGACTCGCCTTTGAATTGGATTTAGTTAGGATGCTACCTGGAAGCAGTGCTATCTTTAATGTTATATAACTAAGTACTGTATCATTTAATATTGGTGTTTCTCTTTATCATTCCCATAGTAGGGGATCATTCATTGCACATGGAAATGAACACAATGATACACAATGATTTTTTTGTTTTTTTTAATTTTCCAATTTAAGCAATTGTCCAGAATTGTTTTTGGGTTGCACAGTTGTGCGATTGCACCATGCTTGAGAATCAGCACAATATACTGATACTGAGAAGAAACAGTTGAATAAAGTTGTTATTTTTGTTTTGTGTGTGCATAACATTTTGCTTGTAGATTTTCAACATGTTTTGTGGTATTTTTCTGGACTTTGAATGAGTTGGGAAGCTTTCTGTTTATGGAGGACGAGGAAGCTCTCCGATGTCAAATAAAATATTTTAATTTGTGTACTGAAGACAATCAAAGGTCTCAGGGGCTTGGAATGACATGAGTGTAGTTAATAGCAAGTTTTATTTTTGGGTGAACTAACACTTGAAATCTGCTCATTGATCAGAAACTACATTTTTTTTTTATGTGTTGGTATTCCTCTGAGATCATCTGAGACAGTTTTTTTACTGCTCAAGAGACCTTTTCCAACAGGTTGAACTGTTCTAAAGAGTTATGCAATGTAGAAAACTGAAAAATGTATATTTCCAGGAGGTTTTATATATCCTCCCCCTGTGTCACCAAATATTATTGATTTAACCTTTGTCGAAAATTAAGCTCACACCCTAAGGAAGTTTGCATGGTTTTTATGGTTTGTCGTTCTCCAGGCACTGTTTAATGAGTTTGGATTTACGCATTCAATGCTGTTGTACTAATGTGTAGCTTATAGGAGCACTGAGGCAGTAACTCTGACACAATCCCCATTAGCACGGAGGATTGCTGCTTTATAATCCTTCGTATTAAGTGTTCTTTTGACAAATATAATCCAGGGGTGATACAAGAACATAGTGACTCCCACCTAGCAGATTTACTATAAGAAGCATATGGACTTTGAAATTGTAGTTAGGACTGTAACTAAAGACTGATTTAATTTTACAGTCTATGTACAGTAAATACAGCATTGAAGAAAACTGAAACAGCAAAGAGACTTCAGAATTTATACTAGTGTTTTTAAATCTTTATTTTTTTAATGCAAGCAGTCACACTGACACAAAACCGTCACACTGAAAAAAAACAATCAGTCTGGATTGTCAATCAAGATGATTCTGTAGACACAATGATTGACCACCCTGAGAGCTTGTTGTTTGTTGGGGGCTTCTTTTAGTCTGTGATTTAGGTTTACACAATGCTTTGTCATTTTTTTCCCTCTACCCAAGTGCTGTCACACACATATACAAAAATCTCACTATTTCTCAAGATTCAGTTTATTATATATAGATTTTGTAATTTAAGTGCTGTCACGATACAAAAAGTTAAAGTACTGTCACACGATGTCAGTCCCCATTCATAAATCAACTTTTATGTAAGGTATTAGGCTACTTATATCAGTGCAGTCTTATCGTATGAGTTTGTTTATCTTTTTAGGAAGGAAAACGTTGTTTAACAAATACTAGGATTAAGCTAGTGTTTGCTAAATAGGACAAGCACCATTGACAACATTGGTACTGTACTGTGGGTTTAAATTTTGCCTGGCTTTGTATTTGTTTAGCTTGAATTAGATGGAGCTCAATGAAGGTCATTGTTCACTGTCAAAACCACAGAAAAATGTCCAACCTGATCATTGTTCTCCCGCAAGGGCGAAATGGCGCCAGGGCCATTTACTGTACACAAGGAAAAGGAGTTGGGTTGGCTGGGTTTTCAAAACTAATCCATTGTATGACTGACAATGGGTGGAAAAAAAAGGTTGTTAAGCTGGTGGCCTTTTAAAACTGGATCCCTCAAGTTGACATTCAGAAGCCTCCAAAAACACAAACAAATCAAAGTGAGACAAGGTCCAGGTGAAAATGCTGTAATTACTTAAGACATCTCAACAACTCAACAAAGGAGAATTATTTACAACTTCCCATCAAATAAGACTGCAACAAAGTGAACTCGCTCTAAACAGAACCCTCCAGTAGTGGTTTAAAATATACTTTATTTTTTATTATATGAGTAACTCATGTCTTGTTAGGCTGAATGTTGCAAGGCAGAAGCAGACAAGCGATCGCCGAAATTAAGCAGAAATTGACAGATTTTGCTTCTAATATATTATTTACTCTTTAGACTGTAGTGTTATATCCCCCAGGGCCTTCCAGAAGTGAATCGAGCTTTATAAGCAAGCTGACAGAGAAAAATGACCCCCCACCCCTCTCTACGCGAGGCTGTGAGGTGGAGGAACACACTAGAAAACATGAAAGCTTTCACCAAGATGGCCTCCACAGGGGACCCTTGGGGGAAAATGCCTAGTGAATAAAAGAATGAACGTTGACAAGGTGTCTTTTCTGTGAACTGTACCGTTTTTTTGGAGGTCTAACCTATCTCAGTGGCTGTCACCTTATAGAGCACGTATCACTAGGTTGCTTCCTTCTTCAGAAAGTGTTACACTGACACCTTTTCTTTGCCTTTTCCTTTCTATATAACACTCAAAGAAATCTTGCTTCCATCTAGCGATCTAGTTGTGTACGCTAATAGAATACACAAAAACAAAATGGCTCTGCATCAATTGCACAGTGGTCACTCTCAGAAATAAAGGTCACTGGGGCGGTAACTTTACAAAAAGGTACACATTTAACTTAAGGGTCCATATTGGTAACCCAAAGGTACATGTTAATACCTTACAATTTCAGGATTTACCCTTTTATATCTTTTAGGTACTAATATTGACCCTTTAAATCTGTAATTTTTGAAAAGGTACTGTCCCAGGGACACCTGTTTTTACCTTAAGGCTTTACATAGCATGCTGAGCATTTTGTCTTTACTGCAGATAAAGGCCATTTTCCCATTTGGTATTAATATGCACTGATATGAACACAAGTGGTGAGCCAACATGCATTTTTTTTTTGGTATGAAAACAAGCTTGCATATTATCAGTGTTTGTTCTCCCCAATGTCAGCATGTGCTGTGCTCTTTATATGTTCTGAAGATGAACGAAGGTATTGGGTAGTTAAAACGACATGAAGTTGAATAAATATTGGCATATTTTTCATTTTTGGGTGAACTAACATTACAAAAGCTTTGATTATCTCTGCATGTGTTGGATTTCAGACCCTGTGTTTTGTCTCCTTACTCTATCTACTAGTTACCAGATTGAAGAAAATGTATGTTAATATAAGGTCTAGTTTGTCACCTCCAGATGTGCAAGGTCTAGTTTTCCTTCTCTTGTGTTCAATTCAATCAGCTCAGTCACGGAGCTTTAAACATTATTCAAGCTCTCTAAATCCTTATGATTGTTGTTGGAAACTATTCAGACATTATATAAAAAAACCCCTCCAGAACAGTCCAATTTTCTGGATCAGGCTTGGCATTAATGCTTATTTTGTCAGGGATAAAACTCAAAAACAGATGGTCTTACTGTTTAATGATGTTAAAAGCATTATGTATAGCAAAACCTGCAGAGGTTTAGGAAATCTGGGCAAAGCTACATTATATTAATAGTATGCTAGTGGAGCCGTTATGTGCATTTGCATATTAGGTTTGATATGAACAGATAAAAATATGTGTGAACATTTTTTTGTGGCATTAGCCAAGTAGATAGGACGTGCCTCTGCCTCTGGAGTTAATTTTTCTGCAGTGAATAATTTGTTTATTTCTTTGCTGTCCAGAATGTGTGCAGTCTTTATCTACTCTCACTTTCGCTGTTCACACACACATTTCTCTTTCTCGCGTCCTCTCATCTTTCGGTGGTTAGTCTGTGGCTGCTGATAAGTGGAATTTTGAAACCAGAGGTCACCTGGGACTCATCTGTGATTGGAGGACACACGCCTGCTAGTTTCCTGATCATTCAGGAGAATGTGTGTGTGGAATACCATATAGTTAGTGGTGATATGCAATAGTATGTATAGTGTAAAATAGAGTATTATGTGTGCTGTACTATGTTTGATAATTATATGTGACAAATGAAATTAGTGTCCCAACTATGCTATTTTTTAAGGTTCCTCATTTGTTATGAATGTCTGCTACAAACCAAAGGATTCCAAGGGCAAATACACTTTACATTTCTCAAAATGTACTTTTGAAATGACCTAATTTCTCAAAGATTTCTCGAAGTTTTTTTTTTTTAAACCCCTTTTTCCCCGAGACCATATTCTGCCGATTGGTCAGATGGTCCAGTCTGTATGTGTGAGTAAGGCTTGATTTAAAGTGCCTGTAAATATTTTTAGGCGTCAGTATATTATATTTAGGGCCTCACAGTGGCGCAGTGGGTAGCACGTTCGCCTCACAGCAAGAAGTCGCTGGTTCGAGCCTCGGCTGGGTCAGTTGGCATTTCTGTGTTTGCATGTTCTCCCTGTGTTGGCGTGGGTTTCCTCCGGGTGCTCCAGTTTCCCCCACAAGTCCAAAGACATGCGGAATAGGTGAATTGGGTAAGCTAAATTGTCTGTAGTGTATGAGTGTGAATGGGTGTGTATGGATGTTTCCCAGGGATGGGTTGCAGCTGGAAGGGCATCCGCTGCGTAAAACATATGCTGGATAAGTTGGCGGTTCATTCCGCTGTGGCGACCCCAGATTAATAAAGGGACTAAGCCGAAATGAATGAATGAATATTATATTTATAAGCTATAGCGCTTTAAAACAGTGACAAAGTTCTCATTTAGATCATGGATGGTAAAATGCAGATATGATGCAGTATATAACAGTTTATAATTTGTTTTAAAAATAAATGCTACTTTTGAACATGTTGACAACACAAACTTCAGTAGCTATAGTGTTTGTGTGCGTTCAAAATTTATTGCTTTTTAAAGATAGATTAAATTTATTTTTGCAGTCCTTTTACATTTACCAGCAACTACTTTAGACACTGCATAAAAGGTCATATCTAACGCATATTTGATTCATATTTAAAACTAGGGCACTTTAAGCAATTGACCAAGAAAAGTTAGTTAGCAAGGATCTACAGATGAATGCTTTAAATACACAATCTGGTTCTTAAAGGCATCTTTTTCCAGTTATGACCACTCAGAACTTGCAAGTGAGTCTTTATTAACTCTTACTATGTCTTGCAATAATAGGTTTTGTGAAACGGATTATTATTTGTCAATTTCTTCCTCAGGTAAAAAAACTGCATTGAGTTGTATGTATTGATATGTGTTTAAACCAGCCTGATCTCACAAGGAAACGTAATGTTACATTTTCTCAGTTTAGTGGCTAATTTGAGTTCAGTCGTACAAAAATTTATGATTTTTAAAAGGACACGTGGCACCAAACCTCACCACTAAATCCAACCATCATTGGTGGATGAGCAAATTGTACTAAATTGTATGAATGAGACAAATTCATATGAATTAGCCACTAAATCCAAAAGTTAGGAATTGCCGTGAGATAGCGTTGGTTAAAACTGAGCCTGGATGCTCAGTTTTCAATGAGTATGTATATGTGTGTGTGTATGTGTATATATATATATATATAGGTGTATATATAGGTATATATAGGTATATATTTCTGTTTAAACTGTTTGTTTTTACATTAAGCATTCTGTTTTATTTGTTGGAAAAAGTAGGCAGGCACTATTTAAGCGCAGTATACAGTAAACGATATATACAATTATGTTCTGAATGTAACCTTAGATTAACCTCTTTGTTTCACATTATTTGTTATTAGAGGCCAAGCATCGAAGGTGCTTAGGCACCTATTGTATCCGTTCCGGTTCTTATTAATATTCTTTCGGCTTCTTCCTTTTCTTCTTCCGCTCTGGGTGTCTATGGCAGCCCTATGAACCGGCATTTGCACAAACTTTGGCACACTGATAGAGGACAGTCTGATCTTCAATCACAACAAATTTGGACTCTCTAACCCAAACTCTCTAACCCCACCGCTTGTCCAAAGTTTCACTTGTGCTTATCTTTATAACTTTTGAACCGAATGGGCTACAATCAAAATTCTGTTTCGAAAAATCTATTTTATCGAACTCGTCCAAGGCCGTTTGTCCAATTTTCACCAAAATTGAATCACATGATCTACAGACCATGTTGACCAAAAGTTCTGGAGTTCAAGTTAATTAGACCAACTGTTTTAGATGAACTTGTGATCAAATTGAACATATAGCTTGCAAAAATAGACTTAAGATGTTTTCTCCGTAACAAATTGACGTATTCACACCAAACTTGGTGTGTATTATCACAAACATGGTCTGAAGTGAGCTGCAGCATTTCGGCGCACTGCCCCCTAGTGGTCCGGAGATACAAATATGGATTTTTTTCCTTATAACTTCTCAACCTTATAAAATTAGTCTCTTTACATTTGGCAGAACATTTTGAATTATGCCAAAAATTGCTATATTTTATTGACCCATTAGCGAATTGTTTTGAAAGTCGGTATGTGTCTTCAAGAATGTGCTCTGAAGGTGCTCAAAGTTTTGTCACAGCGCCACCTTTTGTTCAAACGTTATAACAATATTTTCTAAAATGCTAATAACTTTTGACTAATTTTGCCTATTGTTATGACAATTGTCTTGATGCATTGCTTGGGTTGTTCTGAAATTATCCATACCAATTATGCCTTAATTAACTGAACTTCCTGTCCGCCATCTAGCTTTATGTCAAAAACCTACTTTTTCAAACTCCTCCTACATCGTTTGGCTAATTTGCACCAAATTTGACTCAGATCATCTTCAGACCATGCTGACAAAAAGTTATGGAATTTGTGTCAATAGGTGTAACAGTTTTTTGTTTACAGCAGCAACAAATGTGATGGCCTGATGCCAAACTACATCTGAGGCCTTATCTCTGAGATAGTTAAAGATAATGACACTACATTTTAGGTCTGTCATTGTCGCCTCACACTGACCACACCATAACAATTAGGTGACAGCGCCACCTATGGGTCAGGAGTTATAAGACATTCATTAATGAAACGTACAAATTTGGTAATAACTTTTGACTGCATATGCTTATTTTGCTGAAATTGGTCTCAAATTATTCCTTGGTTCATGCCGACAACACAGATACCCATCACTGGCAAACATCCACACACACACTCATTCACACACATACACTCCGGACAATTTAGCTTACCCAATTCACCTATACCTATACGACTTGTTGGGGAAACCGGAGCACCCAGAGGAAACCCATGCCAACACAGGGAGAACATGCAAACTCCACACAGAAATGCCAACTGACCCAGCCGAGGCTCGAACCAGCGACCTTCTTGCTGTGAGGTGATTGTGCTACCCACTGCGCCACCTTGAGGCCCTTATTAACATTCAATTATTTCTCATTATTATATATTGTAAAAAGCAAAAGTGGCTGTTTTTAGTATGTCAATTATTAGCCTGCATTTTATCCTGCTTGTGGTCAGGAGAGCAATTAATCTTTTCTTTGCAACTTTCTTGGGTGAAGGAAAAAAAGGCAGCTCTGATGATGACCTTGGGTCTTCAGTGGCTGATTATTAACTTATAAAAAGCCATGGTTTTAGAAAATGCAGCTAATGCATCAAAAATAATATATTTAACGACATTGCGAAAAAAAGATAAAGTATGAGTCAGATGCTTCGGTTTGGAAATATTCCAGAGCCCTGCCGCTGTCCTTTCCCAGACATCACAGTGAATGCTTCGTTACATCATCATAATAAAAAAGATGTCAGGATGGTTTGGATTCCATTTACAATAGAGTCAAATCCACATCAGAATATTCTCTGGCAAGGTGGAATTCAGTCCTCAAGGATTCACAACATGAAAGGTTCTGGTTGCCTAGACACAAATTAATCTTTGCCCCGGATTATTGTGTTAAATAAGATTTTGAGAACTGGGAACTTTTAATCCAAGAAGAGACTTAATCTGTCCGAGGAACTGACTTGAACTGACCCTCTGTCACAGCTTTGTATTTCATGTATTTATTTTTTTGACATAAAAATCGATAATTCAAAATAGATAACCTTTATTTATTTATTTATTTATTTATTTATTTATTTATTTATTTATTTATTTATTTATTTATTTATTTATTTATTTATTTATTTATTTATTTATTTATTTATGGCTTCTAAGTTCATATTAATTTTCATCATCTAATGCTTAATAAGTAAATGGACAGTTCACCCAAATGAAAATGAGCTTTTTAACTAACTGAAGGCCATTAAAGATAAAGAGTACTTTTAGCTGAAACCGTGATCCTTGACAATGCTTCAAATGGAAGTCTTTGAGCTTCATAAATGACATATTAAGGCAAAATTGATACCCATGTCTCTGCATGAACACACTCATGATCATTTGCTGAGGATGGTGATTAAAGATAATAATGTTTATTTTACTCATTTTGTTTTGCCTGTATGTTTTTTGTTTTTTTACCTTAAAAGTGCCAGAAACTGTTGACTTTCATTTTATGAATAATCAAGAACAAAGATTCATTCATTCATTCATTTTCTTTTCGGCTTAGTCCCTTTATTAATCTGGGGTCGCCACAGCAGAATGAACCGCCAACTTATCCAGCATATGTTTTACGCAGCGGATGCCCTTCCAGCCACAACCCATCACTGGGAAACAAGGACAAAGATTTCAGCTTAAAATGTTATTTAGCATTAAACTGTGAAGTTAGTTACCTACATCTTGGATGGCCTGAAGGCAAGTACATTGACAGAAATTTTCATGTTTGGGTGAATGAGAGAGAGAAAAAAATAAAATAACAGAAAACAACATATCAGATTTTTTATTTCTACTTGAATCGGTTAATCTCCATACCAAGATTGGCTCGAATTGAGTCTTTTTTCATTTGCTTGTGGAAATGGAGTAGATTGGATAAAAGAAAATCATAATTTCGTTAGAACGCAAGATCTGTTATTACTCCAGAAACAGTGTTCATTTTTTAATTATTCATATGGATGTGGTTCATACAGGTATTTCCTCTGGACTATCACCCTGCCGCATCAGTAGTAAGAGATCTGTTATATTCATTAAAGGGATAGTTCACTTAAAAATGAAAATGTTGTCATATTATCTGACCCTCCACTTCACAGCAAATGTGAATTTCTTTTTACTATTTTCTTTCAACTAATTTCTTTCTACTATTCTTCCATAGTATCCGTTTTTCCTAATATGGAAGTCAATGGCTACCATTTTTCTAAACATTTTCCTTTTTTTTTTTCTTCAAATAAAAAGAAACTCATAAGGGTTGGAATCACATGAGGGAAAGTACAGTAAATGGTGAATAAATGTTTATTTTGGGTGAACTATTCCTCTGAGATAAAATCTGATTTTCCAATTAATCATCCTGGGTCAATCTGCTCTCTTTGCACAACCTTAGCCTTGATCTACATTCTTAATCTTCATCTTAACTTACTCCATGACATCAATCACAAACTCTTCTTCTTTCCCCCTTTTTACGGGGAAGAACAAGCAAGGAGTGATTGAAGTGTTCAGACATCATAACCCCAAATCAACACAGATAGTGTTGGCACAGTGGGAGTCTTCACCAATTCAACACCTTATATTTCACAGACCTCTGCAAACGCTGCTCACCTCTCTTTAGAGGCACGCCATCATATACCTGCATTTAATATTTGAGTTGCTGAACTTTTGAGATCTGCTGATTGGTTTATTATCAGAAGCCCGCTTCGACTATTCTGATTTATTGGAATATTGCTGTGATTGACACAATGTGACTTTCAGCGCAGAATGGATGCACAACCTTTTATTTGAAAACATCCTAAATTACATTCAGATTAATTCTAGATTTCGCAATTCATTGAGCCACTTCATCTCAATAATTGTAAAGCAAAGCATCAAGATATGCAAATGCAGTCAATGCTTATTGTGGATTTGTATTCTTGAATATGAATTGTACGATATTTGCATGTGAAGTGATCACAGTTGAGAAGTTAAACCACTGGAAGATTGAATTTATTAATATACATGTTTGTAAATAATGTTTGCAAGTTTAATTTCACATCGCACGTGCTCTTTGTAATGAAAAAGTTTTCAAAGTTTTCAGAAATGGGGTCATAAATATTTGAATCCATAAGCCAAGACCGTATTGTACACCAAGGTTGAAAAGGCAGCATTCACACTTCAGAGTTTATTTTGATCTGTCAGGTATGAACCAAATATGATTTGCACAAAATGGTAAAATGTGCATACAGTACCACGGTTGTTCCCTATTCATTATATTCAATCAGTTCTGGCTAACTCTGAATCATCTTCAAATGCTAATTGCCTAAAAACGACTAACACCAGTCTCGGAAATAATGTATAAAATATCAGTTATCAACCTATTTTTTTCATCTTGTTGACAGAGATTGACCATTTCAGATTTCAAAACCCATTTTATATAATTCCAAAATAAATAAACTGTGACTAAATGTTATTTGCCAGGTAATTAACCTCAAATCCAATGTTGGAAAGCATCGCTCAGCTCCAGAGCGCTGCTAACTAAGCTAGAAAGTTGCTTTAGTAGCCAGACACATACAGTACACTGCCTCAGCTAATGTGCTGTAAAGTTCATTCTGGTTACATCAACTCCCTCATGACCCCACGCCCCTCCCGCAGGCAGATTCATGTGTCCAGAAGAAGAATGAGGGGTTTGGTTTTTTTGCTGTTGATGCTGGACGGCGTGACCAGGGCATCTGTGACTTACTGTGTGTTTCAGCGTGTTTTAAAAATGTCACTTGTTCTATGAGGCAAGATGCTTGGGTCAGTGTTTCCACTTACAGCCTCTTTCCCTTTTCCGGCTTCCTTCCTTCCCTCCTTATAATTTTCCCTATTTTGCTATGAGTTTGATGTTATGTCTGGCAGAAGACTGCATAAATTCATTTTCCACCATCACAAGCTCCCTGAGTGCTTATGCAGGAGTTAATGAGCCATTCATTCAGTGCTGTCTCCAGCAGACCACAACCATCTAGAGCAAATTAGACTTTCGTTCTGCCTCAAGACGACGCAAGGAAAACACAACACAGAGATTTAGACTAGACCTCAGTGGAGGGTTTAAGCAGGCAGGTTTTGCCTGAAAAATATGGAGCAAAAATCCAAAGATTGACCTTTTTTCTGGAGTGCAGCTTTGATGCAATTTAACACAATTATTACGCTACTGTGACTTTGAAAGCTTGTTTCAAGGGAGCTATTCTGACGTTATTCGCTTGTAATTGTTAGCTGTAAACCGTGTTAGTTGACCAATAACATCTAAGCAAACAAAAAAAAAAGAGTTTTGCAGTTATGCTGTTTAAACATCCCAGAAACCACTGGAAATGTATTCATTTAGTCTTCTGTGAAATACTGAGATTTTTGACTTTGTTTACAGCTGTTATTAAGGTGCGTTTTGGTCTATTGAATCATAATTAGATGAGGGAGCCACAGTGTCATTTACACCTGGTCTTTTAATCCATCTCCTTTATTAGCTTTGGCCACTTCTTTTGTATCTATGGGCTTTTGTTTGATCTTGCGATCTTATATCGCAAACAGAAAATGAAGGGGCAACAGAAAATAAAACCAAGAGCAGCAGCTTTTGTTTCTGCATTGATAGTCATAAAATTATGCAAGACACTGTGGTTTTGTGGATCAGGACTGATAAGATAACATTGTGCTTGTTTTGCTTATTAAAATTAAAGTTTAAATCTTTAAACTATGAAAAATTACACACTAAAAAAAGCTCCACTATGAAGGCAATCTGACAAAATGTTCTCAAGTACCTCTGGAAGTGATTTAAAATGAACCTTTTATCATTTAGTATCGTCCACCTGTAATCATTTTGACAAAAACTGTGTAAACATGCCCTTTGAGAAGATAATATGAACATCAAAATTCAAAATGTTTTTCTGATCTCCAGTTAAATAATCTTGATTAAAAGGATAGTTCACCTAAAGATTTCATCATAATTGAATACCCTCCACTTGTTCCAAACCTACTGTGAAACCACAAAAAGCATAATGTGTTTTTTTCTGTAATGGAATTTTATGTGAAATGTTTGTGACTTTGATGGTGTTTTTTTCTACTGTGGATGCCAATGGCTATCAGTTTCTATTAGTTGCTATTAATGTTAATAACTAATTTCTATTCTATTCCAGTTTTACTGTATATAGAAGAAGAAATATGAGACACATGAAGAGAAATCTTCTTATTTGGGTGAGCTGTCCCTTTTAAGCAAGAACAAAACAGTTCACCAAGGAAATATGAAAAATAAACCAGAATTTTATATTTAAAAGTTTATATATACAATCTAGGCTGCACAGTGGCGCAGTGAGTAGCACGATCGCCTCACAGCAAGAAGGTCGCTGGTTCGAGCCTCGGCTGGGTCAGTTGGCATTTCTGTGTGGAGTTTGCATGTTCTCCCCGTGTTTGCATGGGTTTCCTCCGGGTGCTCCGGTTTCCCCCACAGCCCAAAGCACATGCGGTATAGGTGAATTGGGTAGGCTAAATTGTCCGTAGTGTATGTGTGTGAATGAGTGTGTGTGGATGTTTCCCAGAGATGGGTTGCAGCTGGAAGGGCATCTGCTGTGTAAAACATATGCTGGATAAGTTGGCGGTTCATTCCGCTGTGGCGACCCCAGATTAATAAAGGGACTAAGCCGAAAAGAAAATGAATGAATGAATATATACAATCTATGCATATTGTATTAAGAATGTTTGGATTTGAATAAACAAAAATATTGGAGGAAAAGCGCAGAGCCCACACCCATCATAATGGCAGTGAAGAAGTACAGACATGTGTACGTTGGAAAAGGCTCTTCTAGACAGTTTCCTCACGTTTCTGCTGGATATAAGAAGAAATCTACTTTTATAGTTGTCAATCAAAGTCATGGCTGTCTGTGGCATATGATTGATGCTCTTTTTTTGTCTCTCTCTCTCCTGTCTCTCTCCCTCTCTCTCTTTCTTCTACTTTCCTTATATCCAGCTTTTATTCTCTGCCTGACACACTTTTCTTATCTATGGATCTTGTTTCTTTTGTTTTGTCTCTTCTCCACTGTCTCCTCTGTGATCAGATGCTTGCTTAATTAGTTTTATGGTCCTGCTGTCTAAACTGCATCCAGATTCAACACAGACTTGTTTTTTCTTCAAGACCACACAGAGCAGCATGTTCTCAACTGTGTCAGAGGGGAACATGGTGTCTCACACTGACTATAACTAATACATTTAGAAATCAATCTCTCCATCCATATAAAGGAGTATTTAGAGGTATTTTGCATTGAAAGCGATGTTTTAAGTTACAAACATTTTCAAGCACAAATCTTTGTAACTTACGTTGATGAAAGCATTGGCATCTACAAAAATTACATAACAAAACCTAGTAATCCTCCAGGTCCAGCAAGAAAAGCAGGACACACTGTCCACTAAAGTATGTCGAATACAATCATTTCAATTTGATCTGAACCATTTATTTGGTGTGTTTTACCACACTTGGTGTTGTGAACTTGTCACAATTGAACACAAATCTTGTAAAAGACTGTTATTGAAGGATGGGGTGTTAAAAGCTATATTTATCACAGCTGCAATCCAACAAACCAATGTGTAGCAGTTACTCATTTGACATGCATTTCCTAAAGTGACAGAAATCTGAATTGATTGTTTGCTTTCAAGGGCCAGACAAAGGGTGAAAAGGGTCATGAAAACCTAAAATATGTCTGTTTTTGTTGTTTTAGTGGATACAAATTGGCTTGAATAACTTATGCCGCACCATCATCTTTTTGTTTACCTTTGTTTACTGGCAACTGACTATAAATACATATTGTTGACAAATTATACACCTACTTTGTGAAAAATAAGTGGGTTTAGCATCCGAATTCTTTCTGTTTCATGAATAGACATGGTTCAGCATTAACAGTAGTATAGTAATTTGTGTCAGAAGCACAAATTAAAGCATGCTAAACCAAAACAAGACTTCACACCTTCATTTTAAAGCATCCAATTATTAGATGTGTGTCAAATTCCTAATAATGTTAAATATGTGAAATATGAATATGTTAACTATTGCAGTGGCACAATTTGATGGAACAATCATGCCCTCCGTCATTGTTTTTCAAAACATTATCCAATTACTGTTTATATAATTTGTAAAAAAGCTTTAAAATATACTATAATTGTGTGAACAGTAAACAGCAAATACATTTTCTTTATACTGTATATAAAGATAAAGTTAAAACACTCACTTTGACTTTTTACTCACTTAGCTTGCTACATGTACAATTTGGTCACCATATAGCTTAATATGCACACTTTCTATTCGCTATGTTGAGGAAAAATTAATAATTACATAAAAGACATATATAGTAGATTGTGAGAAAATACAATGCTTGCTTATTCAGAGATGAGCTTAGAAAAAGAGGATTAAATTATTATCTTTTATAATTTCTCTGTTTTATTGACCTTCTATCTCCTCCAAACATCTAAATATTCACATTTAATGCCCTGCTTCATCAGATGTTTGCTAGTTTTGGGATTTGAGCCTGATGTGATATACAAAATAGATTTATCTTTGTAAAAGTGGGTCGCTATCAGGTTCTGGGACTGAACTTTGAGAAGCTTCTGTATTTTATAGTATTAATGTTTTTCTGTACAAAGTTGTGTATTTAATAAATTTGTCAAAATAAGCTTAGAACGGCATGTTTAAGGGATAATCCTTTGCAAAAGAGAAACGTTTGTCATTATTTACTCATGTTTATGTTGAAAAAGGAACTTCAATGGAATTTAAAATAAGACAGTCTGATGATTTGAGGCTTTTAAAAAAGGTCACAAAACCATCATAAATGTATAATAAATGTGGATATATTTCAGTAATACACCATGTTCTAAATCCGAAGTCAGTTTTTTGGTAGTTTCTGATAAGTACAGCAAACATGTTTGCATACTGTATTAGATGGATAGATAGATAGATAGATAGATAGATAGACAGACAGACAGACAGACAGACAGACAGACGTTTTGAAGCTTGTGTGAAAAAAGTTTCTCTTTTAACTTTACCTTAGGGTAAAAATACATGGTGCAAAGAATAAAAGGTTCCTATCATTTCTATTCTGAAAGCCTACAGCAATGAATGTTTTAATGGTGATTGGTTTAGCTCATATATTATAGCACATACCTATAGATCTATACAGACACACAGAGAGTTCATGGTTCAGTGAGGCATATAGTCAGACTCAGGACACAATTTAATTAGTGTCAGAAACCGTTTACCTTTGAGCGCTTTGGCTGAAAGTTAATACAGTCCAGCAAATATCATCCTGGCTGACATACTCCTACACACACTATCAGCTTCCTCATGTCTGTCTAAGGAACGCTCTCATGTCTCTGTATATACATCCACCTTACAAGTTTCTGAAGGACATACAAACACACGTTTCCTCATGAGTCCTTCCACGGCTGGACTAAGGAAATCACATCGTCAGACAGGTGGAAAACATTTAGTCATTGATCCATCTTTTCTAATATACATCTGGAGCTGCTCATTCATTATTACTGAAAAGGTTTTACTTTGGTTTTTATTTACAGTGCATCCGGAAAGTATTCATAGCGCTTCACTTTTTCCACATTTTTTATGTTACAGCCTTATTGCAAAATGGATTAAATCCATTTATTTCCTCAAACTTCTACACACAATACCCCATAATGTTGCAAATTTATTAAAAATAAAAACCCTGAAAAATCACATGTACAGAAGTATTCACAGCCTTTGCCGTGAAGCTCTAAATTGAGCTCAGGAACATTCTGTCTCCACTGATCATTCTTGAGATGTTTCAGCAGCTTTATTGGAGTTCACCTGTGGTAAATTCAGTTGATTGGACATGATTTGAAAAGGCATACAGCTGTCTATATGAGGTCCCAGGGTTTACAGTGCATGTCAAAGCACAAACCAAGCATGAAGACAAAGGAATTGTCTGTAGACCTCCAAGACAGGATTGGGAAGGTTACAAAAAAGTTTTGCTGCTCTGAAAGTTCCAATGAGCACAGTGGCCTCCATCACCCGTAAGTGGAAGATGTTTGGAACCACCAGGACTCTTCCTAGAGCTGGCCGGCCATCTAAGCTGAGTGTTGAAGTCAGATATTCTGCTTTGAAAATGTTTTTTTCCATGCCGGAATGCTGTATTTGTTTTGGTCATTTTAACCTGCCCAATGGCAGTTTAGCCAATTATATTTCAGCACCCGGGTTGCCTTGATGGAAAACCGCGCATTTCATTCATTCATTCAGAAAGGCTCTGAAAGCATGCGTCCGTGACTGAAATGCAACCTCCGGTGGACAGTAGCAATTTCCGAAATGAGTAAGATTCAGTTCCACATGAGATTATTAATTAGCAAACAATATAAATATTACAAACGTAAACATTAGGTGAGCAGGTTACACTGTAACCGCGTGTCCTAACAACACTCTTCGTGACGAGATACGCAGTGATAAGCAATTTGGCTGTTTGCACCAGATGAAACACGACAGAAATTTAAATACATCCATTCAGAAGCACAGAATATGCACTTACTGCATGTAAATGAAATGGTAAGGTTTATAATCTGTTTAGTACATGTTAACCCTCTTTAACATTATTAAATGTACATGCTGAATCACTAAGTGTTAGTTTTAAGTTACAGTTCTAAAGTTCAATTACAAACAGTTTATTTTATTTTCAAGATCTGAGGCAAACTATCTGCTGCTGCTTTCAGTATATGGCAACAAATGTCATGTGAAAAGGCATTGAAAGTCACTTTGTTAGAATTTAACACTAAATAAAGCACATGAGGTTTACCTGAGGTGATCATTGTTATAGTTTTCTGTTGTTAAGCTGCAAGAAATAGAAGCTGTGAGGTGTTGATTAGAACAAAAACTCCTTTTAATATGGAAAATATTCCTTCAATCGCGTGCCCTTGCCGTTATATAGAACACGGTTTAAATCACTCGCTCCTGTCCCCAATCCGAAAAAAGCAGCGCTTGCGTTTGTTTTAATCCAGGACTGCAATACCTAGTTCAACCAAATTTACATACTGCACCATGTCAAATTTACATACTGCACCATTAATTATACGTAGTGCACTCTATCAATAATAAACACACCTAAACTTGAAATGTTTGATTTGAAAAGAATGATTGTACTGCAAGTATCTGTATTATTGCTCTGCAGCTTTTCTGAGCAATAACATTGTGAAAGTGACTGACGTATTGATGAAACCGCCAGTGGCTGAGCATTGATTGGTCAGACTTTTGATCTAAGGATTAATCTGAAACAGTACGTGACTTAAAAAAGTGTGTAGTTGCCAGCAACCTCACGCATCATAAATCATTAGATTTCCCAGTGATTGGATATATTTTTTCCTAAAATATTTTTCCTTTGATTCTTTCCTCTGGTTCCCCTCATAACCCCTCAGGTCTCACAGTACGGAGTCAACTATCTGTCCAATCCACTTAGACTTTATTAAGGACACACACACACCCCAGTGTGAGTTAACCCTCATTACTGGAGTCTGATTAGTAGCGGTCAGGAGTTTACCGGTAAGGTCAGTGGGAAGATGTGCAGAGAAGTGAGAGGATTTATTTATTTTATTGAAGCTTAGGCTGGATTAATTAAATATGGTAACATGTTAATGTGGGAAACACATATTTACTATTAACTATGGCTTTTGCCTCCATAAACTCCAAATTGACTGCTTATTAATTTTAAGATTAAGCAATGTAGACTATGGTCATGCAGAATAGAAGGTTGAGTACTTTAGAAGTAATAAACAGCTAAAATCTAAGTTAATTAGCAACTTGTTAAATGTACCAATTGGCCTCCACACTGAAGAGTTACAGTATGCTTTTCATTGTGAATACATTTAGAAACCATGGGTTTATAATGGTCCAGTTGTTTTATTATATTGAAGCTAGTGCTATATACCTATATAAGTTCTAATTTTAAAAGTGCTTTATATTTTACCACCATCCTTTGCTTTTTCCCATTTACTGGCAAGATACATAAGTCATTTAAAATGTAATATGATTAAATTAGTATGAGTTTACTATGATCACAGGTTTGTTTTGTTTTGTTTTTTTGTTTTTTTACATGTGATATATTTTATGAAGTAGATGCTTTACTTGACTGGACATCTCATCTTTAAAGGGACAATATGTACGATTTAAAAAAAAAAAAAAAGAAAATATCCAAAAATCACTAGAACGGTGTTATATATTTTCAGACTTCTGACTTCTCTTAATCCAGAGAAATAAACAATTTTACCTTGTGACGCCATAAATGAATGATGTCATACACTCTTGATTTCTGGTTTGTTTTTTTAGAAAACAGGAATAAACAAAAGTCCCTTTAATATGTTGTGTGTTTTATTAGACTGCACAAAGCAGCATTATAACAGAACATAAATTGTATTTAGTGTGATATAACATTGGACAGCACGGTGGCTCAGTGGTTAGCACTTTCACCTCACAGCAAGAAGGTCGCTGGTTCGAGTCCCAGCTGGGCCAATTGGCATTTCTGTGTGGAGTTTGCATGTTCTCCCCGTGTTCGCATAGGTTTCCTCTTGGTGCTCCGGTTTACCCCACAGTCCAAAGATATGCGCTATAAGTGAATTGGATTAACTAAATTGGCCGTAGTGTATGAGTGTGTGTGTGAATGTGAGATTGTATGGATGTTTCTCAGTACTGGGTTGTGGCTGGAAGGGCATCTGCTGCGTAAAACATATGCTGCAATATTTGGCAGTTCATTCCGCTGTGGCGACCCCTGAATAAGAGACTAAGCCCTTAAAATGAATAAATGAATGAATGATATAACATCGCTGCTTCTTCCCCATGTGATAACGACCAGAAAGAGCAGAAGCAGTCATCTGCGGCATAATAAAAGCTCTTCTGTGCTGATTTGTGTCATGTAACACTTTGTCTCTCATTACCAATTGTTTGGGATGTAATGAAGATGACACTTGATTCCACACTCAAACACAGCATCATCAAATTATACCTTTGTTCGTTGTGAGTGCACAAGCTCAAGCGGCGAAAATGACATATTGTGCCTTTATTTGTATAATACTCAACATTCCTATTTGTACACATGCTAGTGTGATAAAACTGCATAATGTCATTGCGGCTGCTGCAGCCATGGTATGGCAGCAAATTCTTTGATGAATAAACCAGAATGTATAAGTCCTAGCCATTTTGCCCTAGAAAATAGCAACTTTTCATTTTCTGTCAGTCTTCCTTATTTCTAAATAAGAAAATGATCAGAGCTCATGGATCACTTTGAGCGAGATGCTCATAATCTAATCTGATTTAATGATCTATATTAAGCTAAGCTAAAAGTGCTCTTGCCAGACTTGGAGATCAGCTGAAAGGATTAACAAATTGTAAAACTCAATTGTTAAACTTTAGGGGAGTTGTAAAAAGTGTAGTTCTCCTTCAAAGGATCAATATATGCGGCACGTTTCTACTCAAGGTGGTTGTTTAAGTTGCTTTGGGTGAAAGCAACTACTCAGGGACTGCTTAAATTTTATTTTTTAGCTGGCGAATGTTCATTTTAGTGCATTTATTGACTTGAGCGATTGTGCACCAGTAATGTGATGTCATCAGCAACTGCAGATATATTGCTGAAGTGTTTCCTTATTAAACGTATGCCTGATTCAGACAGCAAAAGCCCTCATGCATGACTCGCCAAGAAACATCTGATTTATCACTTAGATATGCGGGTGAGACGGGTGATGACAGCTAGGGTGTTAAGTGCTTTATATTATAGGATGTCTTTATTCTCTCTGGCATACGGATTGCCATTAATATAAACGCATGTGAATGCATTGCAGTATTGAGTGTGCAATGATTTGTGAGCGCCGGCCTTGTACTGTGAGCAGCTTGAGGGACCTGGCCTGTGAGTAAGCAAACAGAGGCTGCTCCACATTTTTATGTGCCGTTTATTTAGGGCTGTCAACAGTCTGTCATTCTGACAACCGCATTCAAGGAAAGCAGAATAAATTCAACGGGAAGAAATGCCTGAGCACATTCAAGGTTTGTGGAAGTAACAGTGTCACAGACACACTTTGATCGCTGTTGTTGGTGTAGGCGTGACGGCTTGAGTTTGTAAAAATGCTATTATTTTTGGACTTTTCCACGTGATGATTTGCGTCAGAGCGAATGACACTTGACATTTGCTGCAATGCTGAACAGCAGATGTTTTTTTTGATGATTTTTCTGCTAGCGTTAATCAGCGCGTTCACTTTAGAGTGTATTTGAAATTATTATACCCACAAATGGAGCCTGCAAGGACAACATATCGCGTGCTGTTGGATTTTTACTTGTTAGTAAAGATAAATATCAGATGATGAAACAAGCGTTAAATTCTACAAGCAGTACAGTACGTTTGATTTATATACAGAGATATTTGAAAACAATTTAGTAGTACTTTTTCATAACTACGCACATATGACCCATTACATTGAAAACCCTAGATAGAATGAATGAATTTTGTAAAAATTTTAAATTCACCCCAAATTAAACTTCTGTCCCAAACTCATATAGGACTTTGTTGAAATCTTTGTTTAACACAGATTAATCTCCCTTTAAAAATAAACATTGATCAGCAAACATAAACAGAAGCTCAACCACACCTATTTGACGTGTGCAAACTCCGCACAGAAATGCCAACTGACCCAGCCGAGGCTCGAACCAGCGACCTTCTTGCTGTGAGGCGGTTGTGCTACCCACTGCGCCACCGTGCTGCCTACATTAAACATGCATTTATATTTACCACAAAATTACTGGCGTAATGGAAAATATGAACAGTTATTCAGCCAGAATTCAGAAGGCGGCAGCTAGAATCAGACACGTAACAATGTCTTTGTGTTTCCTCTTGTCTCTCGTAAGGGGAAATCTCTGTCTGATTTATCCTGTCTCAAACAGACACTGAAATTTATATCATCTGTCTTATCCCTGCAGGAGCAGAAATATAAACACGGCGAGGCAGGAGACGGCTGTATACAGCAGGAAACCTTACAAAAACCAAAAGCTCATCTCTCAAGGGAACACATTTTGGGGGGTTAGGTTAATATTCATAGGTGACTGAAAATAGTTATTTTTTAAAATTATTTTTACTAATAAAACTTTTGGAAGCATGGTGGAAATTCACATAAGGTTGTCAACAGCTGGTTGTAGGTGAGGTGTTTATAGATGGTGGTAACCTTGGGTCATGTGAAGCTGTTTGCATGTATTTAGACTCTTTCTCTGTAGAGCGCAGAGAGCTTGTACTCGAGATACAGGAGCTTTGACTCTCTGGCAGCCTTTACCTATTTTCCATTCCAAGACTGAAGACTCATGACCTACTAGTGTCTTTTCACTGCCCTATTAGTCAAACGCCACTCACATATAAACCGCCTGTCCTCTAAAATTGCCACACACTCAGTCACAGTAGATGGGAGGTCTTGGTTATTGGCTATTAACTATTTAAAATAGTATTTATGATTAAAATAAATGTGAAATCCTGTAGATTGAAATATTATTATTAGATAAATATTTTTAAGTACCGTAAATGTACATTTGAAATGGCTTGGCAATAGAAGCAAAAATGGAAAAAAGTTTAACTTGTAAGTTTATTTAGATTCAACGTAACAAATAAAAGTCATTTTAACTTAAATTAATTTATACTGAAAATTCTGTCATCATTTACTTAGCCTTCACTTCCTGTCACACAGAGTGGTTTTTTTTTTCTTCTATTTTCTGTTACACAAAAGAAGTTATTTTGAGAAATCTTGGAAACTTGCATTGACTTCTATAGTGTTTGTTTTTCCTACTGTGGACATCAATGGTTACAGGTTTCTTACATTTTTCTAAATATCTTATTTTGTGTTAAAAAGAGGAACTCATAAAACCACTTGAGGGTGAATATATAATAAATAAGTACATTTTCTTTTTAGGGTGAACTGTCTCTTATGAAAACATCTTAACCATTGAATCTCATACAGTATGAGTTAAAAATGTCTTAAAGTGACTTATTGATCATTTTTAGAGTGGGAAATAACAACACAAAAACCATTAGAAAATCACAGAAGCATATGAAATTACCAAACATTGAAATGACTAAAACTTGAAGTAGTATTAATAGTTTTATAAAATGAATGATAATTCTTACTGTTAATAAATACAAAAAAAAGTATAGTAATTTTTAACTTAATATGATCACAGGTTTGTTTTGTTTTGTTTTTTTACATGTGATATATTTTATGAAGTAGATGCTTTATAATAATAATAAATGAAATTGAAGAATGGTCTGATTTGATGACATTTTAAACAAAGGCAGGCCAAATCTTATTAACAACTTTGAATATATTTTACAGAGCATTAATGATGTTTCTACAGCCAATTAAAGAAAATCATTTGGGATATATATATATATATATATATATATATTTTATTACTTTAACCTTCATTCATTCATTTTCATTTCGGCTTAGTCCCTTTATTAATCTGGGGTCGCCACAGCGGAATGAACCGCCAACTTATCCAGCATATGTTTTACGCAGCGGATGCCCTTCCAGCTGCAACCCATCTCTGGGAAACATCCATACACACCCATTCACACTCATACACTACGGACAATTTTAGCTTACCCAATTCACCTATACCGCATGTATTTGGACTTGTGGGGGAAACCAGAGCACCCGGAGGAAACCCACGCCAACACAGGGAGAACATGCAAACTCCACACAGAAACGCCAACTGACCCAGCCGAGGCTCGAACCAGCGATCAGCGACCTTCTTGCTGTGAGGCGAACGTGCTACCCACTGCGCCACTGTGAGGCCCACAAACAATATCTTCTTATTTCTTAATTTTAACATCATTTCAGAAATTAATTTTCTCCCTTTTTTTCCTCTCATCAATTGCGTGCAGTAAACAAATTATTATGAAGTTTCCCTCAGTGACTGAAATTTGTATTTGAACAGGGAACCTGATTATTAACAATTAAGGGCAACATTATCCTGAAGCAGCAATCAAAATCAAAATCCCATCAGCTTTTATATTCATATAGACACACATAATGCCTGCCAGAAAAGGCTAGGTTTACCCCATCATTCTGCAAGCTCTGCTTGTGCCAGTTGACCAAACAAGGAAGACTTTTGCGTCTTTTTCTCATCCATCAACAGACCATGCACATAAGCAATTGCTTATTTTTAACACAAAAATACATGCCAAAGCCCATTTAGTAAATTGAAGCCTTTTTGAGCTCCATATAGTCTATTTGTTGTGCCTGTTGCTTTATACACATCTAATGATACATTACATTTCCCCACATCCATGATGTCTTTGCGGATGACGCTGATTTTATTTTTACTGTAAACTATTTCTGGCCCGTGTGTAAAGAAGTGTCATGTTTTAATAGTCCAGAACTGCGTTGTGTTTGTTATGATAAGGCATTATTCAGATTCCTCCGTGACTGTTGTGTCATTTAGTTATGAATGGCACGTTGAACAAAATCATACAAGAAACATATGACTGAGATGTGTTTCCTTTGGCACAGGCACTAGGTTGAGAAAGGGTCAGCAAAATGAGCTTTGACAACCAAAAAAGGCCAGAGACATGTCCACATTAAAGGTCATAAATCCTATAGCAGACTTCGGTGCACCGTTTAAGAACATCTTCATAATAAAAATACTGCGTGACGAGGGCTTTGTAGAAAATATTGTGTATATTAGTTATATACACTTCATTTTATTACAATAGTGTAAGAACAGGATTGGTTTGCTTTATGCGTATATTTCTTTTTCTTCATTGACCACATGTTTTGTAATAAAATTAGTGGCATTACAGAACAATGTAACACTATTAACAATGGGTGTGATCTAAAGTGTCTCAATTCTCTTTAGCCTGATATATACAGTATGTTTATAGCTGAAAGGCTTACAAAGCATACAGTTTTATCTCTCACCTGATACTAGGCACCCTCATAATGGATTCTTGAGCTTTCTGTGGTTTTCAGAACAGTAAATTAACCAGGTAGGCGTTTCCCCGAAGATGTAATTTGCTGCTTAATCACCATAGTACAATGCATTGTTAAAAAAACAACAACAACAGCAACAAAAAATAATGTCATGTAGGTGTAGGAGTGAGACCTTCTAAATATTGGAGGTCAAAATAATCATTAAGTTATGAAAATTGGATTTGAGGATTACTTTAGTATTTTTGTTACTCTGTTATTGTGGTTTAGAATGGGAGTTCCCTTGCATCACTAACTTAACTGTGGTACGTAGTGCATGGATTCTCTTCAAAAAGTACACTATAATTCTCTTCATAAATTTAATTAAAGGCAATATGAAATTAAAGCTATAGGTTGTAGTATTACCTTACTTATTTTGTGCATGATAATTTTAAAGGGATAGTTCATACACAATTGAAAATTCTGTCATGATTTACTCATCCTTCACTTGTTCCAAACCTACAGTATTTGTTTTTATTCTGTAAGATATTTTGTAATCAAACAACTGACAGTAGCTGTTGACTTCTTATGCTTTTTTCCTGCTATGGAAGTCGGCGGCTACCATTTAATTGGTTATTAAGATTCTTCAGAATATATATATTTTTAGGAAATAACATTCCTAAGCATATTAAACATATTCAACACGCCTTATGCCTCTTTGGGATCGCTCTGAACAAATGTATAATCCATAGACTGTATAAGGTATAAACATTTTGCTTTCTTACGAGCTGAAGTCCTTGCTTAGTAAGTAATGGAAAACAAACTGTGGCTGGCTTGGCTTTGCTGCATCTCCTGTTTTCAAAATAAGAATCTCACATAGTAAGTTAAATATAAACTTTAATACAGTTAAAACTAAGAGAGGAAATGATCATTGTTGTAATCTCAAAATGCTGCCAGGGGCGTGCATATTAATGATCCTGTGTACAGCACATCAGTCTGTTTTGGCTGGTGGTCTCCTGATGACACTGCTGCTCATCAGACCTGGATGACGTAGAACATAGATGACCTAAAGTAGCTACATGCAAATCTGTCACGCAACAGTCTGTTTTGTATTCCAATTGGCCTGTTGTCCACCGTGGTTTATACTCGCCTAATTTACATGACACAAAGTAAACAATGGCGTCTGAGACTCACGGTATGTCCATTTCCATATACTGAACTCTTATTATGAGGGATCCAAATGGAAGCCCTGGTTGGTTTCATCTAACCTCCTTTAACAACCAAACTACCTCCATCAGGGCTCTGAATATCTAGCTGTCCATATGCCTGTCCATATGCCTTTTTCAGAAGAATCTTTGCTTTTACTGTACCTACTGGTGGAGAGATTTGTGATGCTGTTTGTCATTGTTCATTGGATCTGAGGATTTGCAAAACACCAAATCTAAGTTGATGATGGAAAATTGTGACCATAATTGGCTAATGATGCTTTGAGAAGCAACCCCTAGAACAGCTTGCGGATGAGTCCTTTTATGGTTTTCCTTGTAGAACTTGTTGAATTTGCCGTGTAATATCCAAAGTTTTCACAGCCCATTTATCCTCATCTATTGTTTGTGTTCAGTATAAATGGGGTGTGAAATTTTAGATGGTAAAGACTGAGATAAACAAGATTTTAATGCTTTTTTGCTTTGTGCCTGGTTATGAAGAGCTATAAAGTGTATAAAGATCGTCCACAGCGGTTTTTGAATTCAACACGCCACATTGTTACAGTAAATGAGCCACATTTCTGACCTTTTGTTCCTTGCATTCAGACAAATACAGATACAGCAATATCTCAAGAGAAAGGTACATTCAAACCCAGCAGCTTTAAGCGATAACCTGCATCTGCTATTTTAAATCTAGACATCTTGAGAAATAACATCTGCACCAAATTAAAGATGAATCGATGTTTTAGACAAAGCCTAGTACTCATTAACGGGGTTGTGATAGGATATTTGCCAGGAGCTGACAAGATTTGGAAATGTGTTTTGATAGAACATACCAGGTCTTTCAGTACATTGTGTATGGGCTACGTGTGTTTTGTTTCATTTGAATGGTATGAGAACAGGTGGGGTTTGTGGATTTGTAGATGCATGTCTGTGTGATGATGACCTTTTACTTAAAACCCAACTTTAAACCCAAACCAACTTCAAATTAATGACATAGAATCAAGTCTAAAACATATTCTTCAGAATATTTTGTATTACTTTTTTTGTTGATATGACAAAAAGTCATGACAACACGTTTTATGCTACTTTAGTTAATTTAGTAAGTTAATCAGGTTAACTTAATCAGCTATTTTTTTAACTTAACTTAGTTTTTTTCATTTTGACTGATGTAAGTTGATATGACTACAAATGTTAAGTTGATTTAACTAAAACATTTTAGGCAGCAAGAATTGTTGAGTCACTTGTTTTTTTTTTACATTTAAATTATATTTAAATTATAACAGACAATGTAGCAAACTTGTCTTAATTATTTGTTTAAATACGTGAGTTTTACAAAACATAAGTAATAAGACTGTGAATAAAATTCTAGGTCTAATTCATTTCCATAATATTTAAAAATATGCACACATTTGCTATTGGTATACTTAATTTCTAGTCTCATCGCATTCAGTTTGGAATGGTAAGATTTGAGGAAGCAGTTTGCGTTACCATGCATTTAACATTTCTATCTTAAAAATCTATGCATTAAATATTTTGCTACTTTAAATCTGATTCTGATTGTATGATAACCTTGGATAAATATATTACAGTTTCATGGAATTGTGATTACTGCTCTAAAATAGGTTCTTTTAAAATGTCTGGGTAAAAAACAACATCCTTTTTTCCCATTGAACACAAAGTATATATGTATATGTATATATATATATATATATATATATATATATATATATATATATATATTCATTCATTCATTTTCATTTCGGCTTAGTCCCTTTATTAATCTGGGGTCGCCACAGCGGAATGAACCGCCAACTTATCCAGCATATGTTTTACGCAGCGGATGCCCTTACAGCTGCAACCCATCACTGGGAAACATCCACACACACTCATTCACACACATACACTAGGGACAATTTAGCTTAACCAATTCACCTATACCGCATGTATTTGGACTTGTGGGGGAAACCGGAGCACCCGGAGGAAACCCACGCCAACACGGAAAGAACATGCAAACTCCACACAGAAATGCCAACTGACCCAGTTGGGGCTCGAACCAGCGACCTTCTTGCTGTGAGGCGATCGTGCTACCCACTGCGCCACTGTGAGGCCCACAAGTAAACATGTCAGGCTAAATAATTAAAATAAATGATTGATTCTGCTATCTTCATTAGTTTCAAAAACACTGATTTCTTCACAATTTAAAAAGGCATCTTTGGATATCTTTCTTTTCTGTGGATATAAATAAGCCACTGCACTGTTCAGGTCTATGGTTGGTCTACAGGATGTTAGTGTATAAGTGTAGTAATATGTTTTTCAGATAACGAAACATTTATGCGGTTTTAAAACTGTGACTTTTCCAAACCATGGTAAACCTTAAAACCAGTTATCATCCTATGCCTAATCTTAACTTAGCCCTCTTTTAACATTGCTTTGTGCTGAAATTTGTGCTCTCATTCGATGAACAGCAAATCCAGCCTACTTTAATTTGGTTGGCCATCTCAATCAGTCTGACAACATCAAACAGATTCCTCTCCTTTGAGAGGATCACAATATATAACAGTCTGATCATTCACTTGACATTAGATCATTAAAACCGATGCTTTGTCTTGTAGTGTAAATAACAAGGACACACAGGACACTCTAAATAATGAGGTGAATTCATATAAATCTGCGTTCCTACAAGTGCCACAGATACTCGTTTCATTACAGCCGTACGCTGGCTCAGTTTGTGGTGTCATGCTCGGTTTGTTGTGTTCCATGTTCTAGCAGATTTTTGTTCATGTCTGACATGAATGGAAATTGTGTGTCCCAAGTAATTTGTCAAGCACCCTGTTGTTTACCAGGTTCATCTCATGAAAACGTGCACGTACAATCAGTGTTCAGTTGGAAGGATGAAATTAAGTCTGTTGTGCTTTGATACTCATTTGTTTCTTCCTGCTCATAATTCATTAAATGCTGTATATTCTGCCTCAGATGCTGCAGATTTTACACATGCCAAAAAGTGGTTAACAGAGGTTAAAGAATGTGAATCTCGTTTGAATTTTTTTAAGCTAATTAATTACATTGTGTGCAAATTAAGTAATGAGAAGTCAGCCATGATCATCATCATCAGTGCAGAATAAATCCTCACAAGACACCCACATGTAGGGCTGCTCAAGAAATAAATAATACAGTAAGTGGAAAACTCGTTTAAATGGAATTTATTTGAGAACTTAACTCTATATAAACAATTATACATAATCACCCTATAGCAACATGACAAACAATGTATGTTACATTAATATTAAACCCTAATAACGCATTCATAATCTGTATACTCACCTTCCAGCTATTGGACCTGAGGAATAGTTATTTTATAAAACTAAATATAATAAAAAAAAAAAAAAATTAAATTTAAACTCTATTGTATCCACATCTCAACTTCTCATTATAGGGATAAAAATGACAGTTCTTTCATTATTTACTCATCCTAGACTTGCTCAAAAGCAGTTGGAAAATGTTGGAATCCCAGCCTGATCTCATGAGAAAATGTAAGTATTTTACGTTTTGTCAGTTTAGTGGCTAATTCGTACGCATTCATACGAGTTCAGTCGTACGAAAATGTACGATTTTATAAAGGAGGCGTGGCACCCAACCCCGCCCCTAAACCCAACCGCCATTAGGTGATGAGCAAATCGTACTAAATTGTAAGAATTAGATCGTACCAATTCATACGAATTAGCCACTAAATAGAAAAGTTACGAATTGCCGTGAGATTGCGTTGGGAATCCTGTAACCATTGACATCCATAGTAGGAAAACAAATACTATGGAAGTCAATTGCTATAGGATTCAAACATTTTTCAAAATATCATCTTTTGCATTTAAACAACAACATCAACACCAAATTTCAAGGGTAGTCAAGGGTAAGTAAATGATGGCAGAATTAAAAGATTTGGGTGAACAATCTGTTTAATGAGTGAGAAAAAAATGAAACGTTTTGAATTAAAATACCTTTTCTATTCATTTAAAACGTCTTTAAAAGTTGAAAATGCATTACCGACAGCTTTTTAAAGCTTATTTGAATGTTAGATGTAAAAAAAAACAAAGCAAAAAAAACAACGATACAAAGTTCTATGGTTTTTACATGTTTACAAAGGAATGCTGCCTATGCTGTTACTAACCAAAGAGGACAGCAATTCATTATTTCTGGCACATCATAATCAATTCAATTTGTGGGCATTATTAAGACAGCTGTATGAATGTGACTCCGTATGATAAGACCATATGCATGTGTTTTTTTTTTTTCTCACAGTGAATGTCATTACAGTCTTTGTTGGGTTGTATAAATTATTTCCAGTGGTCCTTTTTTCAGCTCCGTGGTGGTCCATTGTTCAGCTCAGGCTGAGTTTTAAGCAAGACGGAGATACTCATACATTTTGCATGCAAAGAGACTTGATAGCTGATATATTCTTTCTCTCTCTCTTTCTGTTTCCCCTCATTCTTAGTTTTTATTATCCAGAACCATTTCATTGTTTAGAAGAATCCTCATTAATACCTCTATTATTCTATTCTTCAGGGACACTGTGCTTTGTTGATTGCAGACCCTACATAACATTCATGTAGTCAGAGAGTAAGAAACAATTGCTTTTAGAAAAGTAATTTTGAGCAAAGTCGAAATCATCTATGAATAATTTGAGAAATGCAGGCTGTCTATATAATATATATTTAATGTTATCACTCTGCTGCTGGCATTTATAGGCATTTTTGTAAACTGTGTTTTGTGCTTTTGCTGTTCAGTAGCATATTACATTTTCTTAAAATTCATGACACATTGTTGTAAGATTTGATAGGGTTGGAAATATCTATTCTTTTTTTTTTCTACCAGAATGACCCATTTGTACTTTCTAAATGCTGATTTAACTGATTACTTTATTGCATAATCTGCCCTCAAGATTAACATACATTGAAGAGTTTGAGGTTTAGTCATTTTTAACATATTTTAACATTCAGAGTAATTTGATTCAGATTAGTTATTTTATTTAATAGATAAAATTCATAGTAAACTTATAGTAAGATTAGCAACTCTGCCCCTGATGTTAACCATATTCAAAACCAGCAGGTTTTATGGATTGATAAGGAGATGTTTTATATGCAAGCATGCAGAATAATTCAGGATTGAGGACTGGCTCGGGCATCAATGAATATAATATTCAGTATCAGTAAAAGAATCGCTCCTCATTAGGTGATTTAAAGGGTGAATTCAGGGCTGACATGAAAGGCTATTAATACATTTGGCTCCATATGCAATAGAAATATGAACATTTTATTTTTGTAAATTGGTGACATAAGGCAAGGGAAACACTCAAGCTCGAAATTATCCTAGTCTTAATAAGTCTGACTTAAAGTTACTTTCATTCAACCAACAAGGTTTTTTTTTTTGGACCGGAAATGACACAGGCTTTTCCCAAAAGATGATATGACGATTTAGAGGCATCATTGTGGGAAAATATAATTCTTTAAGTAACTTTAAGTCAGAATTTGCCAATGGTATTAATAATTTCAGGCTTGACATGACAAAAACTGATGTGATTTGCCTTGTGTGATGGACTGCTGTGCAGGTAATGTGGAGAAAGAGTATAATGTAATGTACACTACTGAGACACTAACAAAACAAAACTGCTTGAAAATCAGCAAACGTTTACTTTTCATATCATCTATGTGTGGTCAAAAGAGGGCAGTTTATTAAACTATTTAGTTCTCTAAAAGGATAGTTCTTCCGAAATGAAAATTTGCAGTTCATTTTTAGGCCATCCAAAATGCACAGTAGGTGGCTTTTTGCACTTTTTTGGAAGTTAAATTGTCTTTTTTCCCCCACTAAGTAGCCATTTATCTGAATTTTAAGTATCTTCATGGAACACGAGTTTAGACTAAAAGTATCTTTTATTTTTTACTGAAGATAAAATAGGTCTTGGATGGCCTTTGCAGTGTAAATTAACAGCAAATCATTTTTTTTGGTGAACTATCCCTTTGCCAGAGTATTTCAAGATTCATTGAAATTAACCAAAATTTACTGAATCATCTGCTAGTTCTTTGGAAGCATTCATTGTGTTGACCTGGTACCTTCAACGCAATCTCACAGCAATTCAGAACTGTTTGATTTAGTGGATAATTTGCATTCATTTGTACAATCTCATCCGCACATTGTAGTATGATTTGCTCATCCCTCAATGAGGGGTAGGGTTAGGGGTGGGGTTTGGGTACACGCCTACCTTTAAAAATCGCATGAATTCATATGAATTATCCACTTTTCTGACTGTACATAAAATAATTATGTTTCCTTGTGGGATTGGTAAATAATACTGCTAAATAATAAAAATAATAAAACTGTACGTTCTCAGAAATTGGGTAGAAGCCAGTTAATAAGGTTGAGGCATGTAGTTTTAGTCTGATTACACAGTTTCTGCATGCATCAGACTGTCAGTGAATGCTCTGCACTGTATGCCATCTACTGTAGGATCCCAATAGGACTTGAAGAGTAACTGCTTATTTTAGCGGCCTGTTGAAACAACAAACATGGTTTCTGTGTAATCTGGCCACTTGAAGGCAGATGATTTGTTAATTTTTCAAGCTGCTCAGAGACACTGTAGCCCTCCACTCGTTCTGTGGCTTCAGCGGTCCGAGGATTAAATCCCACAGCAGCCTATCACATATTTGTTTATACGCTTTGGATCGAGCAAGTTGTTTCAGATTTGCTAAAGTTTGGAATTCTTGTCAAGCGCTGAGCCAGTGTCAGCTAAAATTAAACTTCTTTGCAGATCAAAGTTGCGATTTTCAGTTGTTGACGTGAAGGTCTGAATACAGATAAGAGAGAGATTCGTTTTTATTCTTCTTGGGATCAAACAGGTCAGACTGCGTTTGTTTGTGTGCTGCAGGTCCGGGGCAGTATGAACCTGTTTGATGTCCTGTCTCCATGTCAGCACAAGTTTCAGGTCGAGGATCATCTAAACCCTCCTGTCAGAAGGTGACCAGTCTGACCCAATCCAAACTCTACAGGGTGAGTGAGCAGAATTAATGTCCTTCCACATTGCTGTTCAAATACAGTTTAAATTGCAGCATATTTTAATAGCTTCAAATGCTGGTGGAATGATTTGATGTTAAAACATGGGATACTTTTGGTGGGCTACTTTTTTTTTTTTTGATTTTCCACATGAGAGGCCATACAAAATCCTCCAGAGGTCATTTACAGTAGAACAAAAAGTAAATTCACTTTCTGACTTCATACATCACCACCACCACCACCACCACCACCACCCCCGACCCCCAGTGGCGCCAAGGGTCCATACAATCTTACAAATAACATTGCAATCAAGACCAAAGAACTAACAGAAATGGTGTAGAATTAAAAAAACAAAACACAATGAATAAAAGGTAGAGGTACAGTCTCCAATACGGGTCACCAGAGAATAGAAGATTCAGGTTGTGGCACATTAGTTTCTGCCATCTATAAGCCTTTCTGTCAATTTGTCTGGTGGAATGAATTTGATGGGAAATAATGATAATGAACATAAACTGTTTTCATTCACTTTGTGGTGATTATTATCAAAACGCCATTAAAGGTCATACACATTTGATTGAAGGAAATGTCATCGAGAGAGACTTTTATAATTCAATCTTCATCTTATTTAAATCTTGCTTTGATTTCCCCAGTGTGCATTTGTGTGTGTGTGTTTTTATGTAGAGAAAGGCATATTTTCCTGCACTTGTATACTTGTATGATACGTTTTCCCATATTTGGCCTTGAAAAATTTGCTACAAATCCGATGATAAGGAATTTCGCTCTGATATTTTGTTACATAATGCAGTCAAATTTATCATGAAGAATGCACAATACTGAAAATGTCATTCACTTCCATTTTCAATACTGAAAATGTCATTCACTTCCA
>CAIGQW010053273.1:1458987-1474274 GCA_903798125.1 Danio choprae | reverse complement strand
TGTGTGTGTGTGTGTGTGTGTGTGTGTGTGTGTGCGTGCATGCATGCGTGCATGCGTGTATGTGGTTTTGAACAGATCCAAATCCCACAGCTAAACTAGTTTTTTTTTCTGTTGTAGAATTATAAGGCTGTGAATGGATTAAATTATAGCCGTGTGCTTGTGTTAGACTTGGATGTATTTTGGACGTATTACATATTAGGAAATTAGATGTTGTATTTTACAATGATTTAATGGATTTATTTAACCAAACAAAATTTGTATTGTTTAACATTTCTGAACTCTTGCAAAAGGTTCACTCACATAGTTAGACTTCACTGGTGAAATACTGGATGTATCAAAATACAATTAATGATGTTGAAATAATAATTAATTCTCATTAATGAGACTGGGTTTTATTCTTAAATTTGATCCTGCACTTTTAGTCTTCCTTGGTTATTCTGTTGAATTTAGATCAAATAATCTACATTGCCACTTTCTGGTGAATAATCGCCCACTTAGACAGGAAGTAGCCATCTCAAATTATTTTAGTTTGTTATCAATGTGCGGTATGGTTTGGTGCAGTACAGTGCAGTATACACTGTATTTCTCTGTACTCTGTATTTCTATAGGTTCATTTTCACTGTCAATGGCACAATACAACAGTATAGTACCAGAAGGGTGAAGCTCTCTACTAAATGCTATTGGTTTACACTGAAACGTCACTTGTACATGCAACAAGCCAGCAGAACCATGACACAGGAAGCGCCACTTTGAAATAAAAAAAAAAAGCACAGCCAAAACATGACATTGTAATAAAACAATGATGGCACACAGCAATGAACTATGCTGAAACAAAGCTTGCTGTCTTGTGGCAAACAGACACATGCCAAGAAGCAAGAACAGCATCTATTGTATGTATTCCATTGTTGTTTATTGGGATTTTCAGATGTCTTATCTTAACGAGTGGAAAGCACGATGTCTCATCTTAATGAGTGAAAAGCTCAAAGGCGCAGCTTCTTCTCTATTTGCACTCGCTTGCCACTAGTCTATATTTGAAATAATAGAATTGAGTTTGCAAAAGACTCAATGTGGGAACGGCCCATACAGCTTTGTTTTTTGAGCGAGAATTATATAAATTGCAGCTTTCTGCCATACATCAAACTTAACATGTAAGGGTACTATTGTCACTGGAAGCACAAGCCTGATCAGGGTGACTCATACCAAACTATACTTTACTGTAATGTACTCAAATGTACAATTTAGTGGTAACAAGCCATTAAAGGCCAAGTCATTCAAATAAATTAAAATAATGGTTTACTGGGCATAAATGGGTCTAAAGTGGGATCCAATAACTGAAAGTGCACGTAATGCCCAATATGTAGAGGAATATTTTTCTTGTCGATAACCTGATAATGAGTGCTTTTCAAATATCTTTCAAAACTTTGAGGCAAGACTTTGTACAATCCTGTGGCAAATCCGTTTCATCCTAAAAACAGTTCTGTACTGTTTAGGTATCTAATTGACCATGCAGAAGTTTCTTTTTCTTACTAACTTCAACCTGAGGAGTTCATCATAGAGTATGGGTTTTCTCTCAATTAAGAGCCAAATATGGAAAAGAAAAATACAGCTGGTTAACGTCAGAGTGCAGAGAGAGAGAGAGAGAGTGAGCGATCATCTGTTATAGTGGACCACAGAGATTGTGTGTGTGTGCCAAACTCTTTGGCTTTCCATCATCGTGCAGCCTGATAAATACTTCACACCTGCGCTGAATACTGCACAGAATCAATCACCAGCCTTTGGAGAATGAACACAACAGAACGTTTCTGCTGCAGCCTCTGCATGCATTTATTTGAAAAGGAATCAGATCCCTTTCATGAGTCCGAGAGAGTGGGAAGTAAATGGGACGAGAAGGAACCTTTTAAAGAACATTCTAGAAGCATGACACTTTATACAACACTATATCTCCATTCTGGGAAAGCAAATGTGAGGAGATGAAACATGTAACAGGAAATGCAAAATTGACTGTCAAATACAGGCCAACACCTGACAAATACTTAGAGAGGATACGAGACATTTATGCCTAAGTAGTAATGGAGCAGTTCCAGACTTTTCTGTGCTTTGTGAAATCAAGACCAGACTGTAAATCAACCATTTGTGACCACTATCAAAACACACCTGTCATGTTGGTCTAGTTTGTTTTATTGTAGTCAGGTTGATTAATCGTTTTGTACTGTAATAAATTACTTTTACAGTATGTAGTACATTTTGACTGTTGCAATAAAATCTGGTTCACTTTAAACAGCCACCCGCTAAGCAAAGAATTTGGCTTATATTCCAAATAGTAGTTTAACGCCACATTATGCAAGTTTTGCTGCTAAAGGTTGTTTATTCAGAACAATAACACTGATCATTACATAAGGAGGATTTGGTGTAAAACAGATAGAGTGTCAATGACAAATATTGTGTCAAATAAAATTGTGTGTTCGGTACTAAAAATAAAAAACAAGTAAAAAGTGCAGTCATTGAAAAGGCTCACTCATTCATATTATAGCTTTAAGGATCTATAATACTTTTGTTTGTGTACACGTTTTGTAAATCTTATGATATGTCATTATGTCTCAGCCGAAATTTGAAAAGTTTTTTTGTAAGTTATTCTTTATTTTAGAGAATATAGTAACAGTGTGCGGCACGGTGGCTCAGTGGTTAGCAGTGTCGCCTCTCATCAAGAAGGTCACTGATTCGAGTGCCGGTTGGGCCAGTTGGTATTTCTGTGTGGAGTTTGTACGTTCTCCCCGTGTTCACCCCCGGGTTTCCTCCGGGTGCTTTGGTTTCCCCCACAATCCAAAGATGTGCGCTATAAGTGAATTGGATTAACTAAATTGGCCGTAGTGTATGAGTGTGCGTATGAATGTGAGAGTGTATGGGTGTTTATCAGTACTGGGTTGCAACTGGAAGAGCATCCGCTGCGTAAAACATATGCTGGAATAGTTGGCGGCTCATTCCGCTGTGGTGATCTCTGATAAATAAGGGACTAAGCTAAAAGAAAATGAATGAAATGAATAGTAATGGTAACCATAACTATGTTTATTATTTTATTATTAATATATTTTATTTGTGTAGCACCTGTTATAATATTATTACTGTATGTACTGTAAATAGATCTATAATTACTTTTTTATGTGGCCTAGATCCTAATACCTAATGACTGGGCATGGAATTTCTGTTCAAAAATTATACATTGATTACAGTTACAGATTAGTAATAGTACAGATTACAGAATCAGATTTTAACCAGACCATGAATTGTAATTCAGCAGCTGCTTTTTCTGACGAATGTGAGATGATGACAGGATAATCACATTTTTAGGAGACTGCAAAGAAAGATAAGTCAGTAGCCATCAATAAATAAGCCATCATTCTATGACCTTATGTGTTTATTTTTGAGGTCTTACTTGATTTGTTGCTTTCCTGACAGGCCTTACATGACCAAGTGTGCTGATTCTGTTTGCACCTCATTGAATTCATGTGCTAACCATGAAAGGTGTCCTCTCCTGTCACCCGTAGGTTGGCTGCCTGTCCTCTAGGAATGCATTGTGGGTAATTTAGAGTCCCTGGCAGTAAATGTCAAGCATAGTCATATGTCACTGGGTAAAGAGCCGGGTTATAAAACACTTACGAGTGTAGAAACACACAGCATTGCTGCTTAGTAACCCTGTTTGTTGTCTGAATCTTTCCATTTAGCAGGAATGGCTAAAGTCAGCGCTGGCTATCAATCATTCCTAGTAATATAACAGTCTCTTAAAAGTCTTTTCATAGCCTTTTCTTCTTTACACAGATTGCCATAGTCTGTCAGCGTGCTAGAAAACACACTGATACCATCTTAAAGTCCCCATGAAATCAGAAAAAAAATGTTTGGGTCAGTAGTGTCAATATTGGGTTGTTAAAAGTATAAGCTAGTGTCCACAAAACAGTGACTGACAAAATTCACATTCAGAAACTGTTTACTCAACGTTTTCAGGATTTTTGTATGTGGTTTTGCCTGTTTGTTTATGTGACATCATTTTGAAAATAAGTTTCAAAGCACAAGTTTTTGAAAATACCACTGTTGTTGCTTCTATGCAAACACCCAATATGGGAGTCTTGAAAATGGTTACGTCATTGGTGTGCGTAGTACTTGTTAGGTATGTTAGACATGTGTCCTTTAAAAGACAAGCACAAACAAACCCACCAAGCAATTTTGTGTTTAATATACATCTAATAGACATCTAAACATACAGTAGATGGTTTGACTAAAATAAGATAAAAATTGGGCTGCCAGTGAAAATTTTATAGACTTCTAAGCGTAACCTAAGACTAGACTATACTAGTCATCAAATACACAGATTAGACAAATTTCACATGTGCAGTTCCTGTGTATTTAATGACCAGTCTAGTTTTGCACTATTCTTAGACATCTATTACATCTTCCCTGCCAAACAATGGAGTACATGGTTGTGTTATTCTTGCTCAAGAGGTTGCTAACACTTCTTTAGCAAAGTGTGGATTTACTTCCCCAAATGACAGCTTCTATCGCTGTGAATAAAGAGTAGAGCACCAGTTGGTGTGGTGATTTTAGTGCCAGAACTACCGACCTTAACGAGCTAATCATCACTTCCCTACAGGTACTGTTTACTAACAAGGTGACAGCTACTGGCCTGGTATACATAATACAGCATTTTTATTTTATTTTTATTTTTTATTTTTTTTGCGGATACTTGTAAATTCAAATCGTTTTGTTGTTATTGACCTCCACCAGTAAGAATCAACATTTTTCCTCTACAAATACTGTTTACTAGCTTGGTAACAGTGCCAAATTCTTGCGTGGGATATATAATACATCGTTAATGGTAGTTTTCATGTATAATTGTAAATGCAAAGCATTTTGTTAATGTGTATATGTAACTTGACTACATGAAATGACTACATCTTTGTTGTGCAAATGTAGCAATAGAAGATATAAGCATTCAAAACTTACAGTTTCTCACTTCAGCCAATAAGAATAAACTTTATTGCATCACCGAAAACGTCTTATCAGATCTACTGACCAATCAAATGCTCTCTAGTATTCGAAGCATCTTGCCCCCATCAAGGCACAGCTGAAGTCAGTAACTTATTTACATGTATATGAGTAGTCATAAACAGGGTTTACCTGAACACTTGCATATACAGTATTAGAAAACAGAGACGGTGTTGATCTGAACTTCTTCACATTTATTTGTTGGCTGTTTGTCATGATTCAGATACTGTTAACTCAGCGACTCAGAGACTCAGTGGCTGGCAGAGGTGTGATATGCTATAAACAAAACACTACTGTCTTTTATATAAAGTGGATGGAGCTATTCGATATGCTCTGCTCCGTCATCATGTTTCAGCTGAAATCTTTAACACATTGCATAAAGCATATTAAAACATTCAGTAAAATATTTGTATCATTTAAACATTTATTACACATACTAAGATCAATCACTTTTACTACATATACATTTAAAAATTGTTCATAATGATATTTAAGGGTTCAAGCACACATAGGAATTGGTTATGGCAACATTTTAATGCTGATGAAACAATATTGTATTTCTCAAATGTAGGAAGAACAAACTAGAATTAGGAAAGATGATATAAATTTTAAAAAGAGATTTAAAATGGAAGATAAAAAAAAGTTAAATAAACAGTGTCTTTTATCAAGACTTTGAAATCTGCGCATTTCAAGTAACTTCAGGGAACCTCTAAAACCTTTATTAATCAAACCAGCAACTTTAAACCAGGTAATAATGGCTGTGATGAAGCTATATATTTCTTGTTTTAAATCCAATTTTACACTTTTGCTGTTATTTTTAGCTGCCTCAAAATGGTCCAGTGAGATCAGAGCTAGTCTGAATGCCTTCAGTATCATCACAGCCAATTCTTCTTCAGTATTCATTGAATATTGATTGTGCTCTGACAGAACTGATTAATGACAGTTAATTTGCTTACTGACATGTCTACAGTCATTGCTTTGGGGTCATGTAATTTACATCTCCTCCACAGTCTCCCCGGCTATTAATCTTGAGACTATGAGCCATTTCTATGACCCTACTGTTTAGCTTGGATTCACATTAATAAATCAGACATTGCCGTCTAAACTGTGGCACTGGATATTGACAGATCACCCATTATTATGTATGTGCCTGCCTTGGCTGAAATAGATGTGTGTTTGCTTCTATTGGGTCTCAGTGTCATTTATACTGATGGCTTGTGAGAGTTTCATCTTTGGCACCCTACCAGACAGCATCTGAAACAGAGCATATTGCACAGCGTCACAAGAGCGGAGAGAAACATCTCCAGCAGAGCTGAAGATTGTGCCACTGAAAACCATACTATGTCCAATGTTGAGGTGAATGTGTTGAATGGAAGCCTGAAAAGAAAGCCACAGAAGCTTTTATCTTGCCTTCAATAAAGTCTTTAAAATCCTTATGGCATACATTTCAAGTTGTTTGCTTGTCCAGTTTTAAAAATAATGCAGGCATTGAAAAGAGATCTGAAAATCTCTGTACCCTTAAGCTAAAGACGTATTATTTAAATTCCAACACATTATTATGTATTATTGTGAATATGTACCCAGTGCTACATTCTTTGGAACTGTGAAATATGTGCCTATGGCTATGTCTGGCTACATTTTGTGTGTACCACTTTCTTCTATATGGACAGATTTTCCGTCGTGACCAGGTAGCTTGCTTTGTTCGGCGTCAGACTTGGGACGTGGAGCAGATTGGGGTTTGATTCTAGTTAAGGACTGTTCCAGAACCAGGTTAAATAAAAAAAAAATAATAAAATGTAAAAAGCAGTATGAAATCATGGTAAAAGCACATGGTCGCACATTTTTTTCTAGTTTGCTTTTGAAAACACTATTGGTTGGGTTTGGAGAGGAAGTGGGTGGGTCAGGTAGGCCAAGACAGATGTTGAAAAATGCCCACAGTGGCTTTTTTCATGGTGGATTTATAAGAGTGATGTGAAAATGGCTCGTATGTGAAAACGTATCCCACTAATGTATTTAAGATTGTCGAAAATCTACATAGCGCCTTGCTGCAAGCAGCCCCAGGCACATATTTTGTGGTTCCCAGTTTTAAGTATCTCCAATGAGCCTGGGTTGCAAAATACATATTAGTGTTCAGGGTTGGAAACATATATTCTTATCAACGTTACATTTGTTTGAAAAAAATACTTTAAAACAGCTTTATTATAAATAATTTCTGAAAATTATTTCTGTGTTGTGTGATTCTTCGTAAATCTTTGTAATATGATGATTATCATGGAATGCTGTAGGGTTAGTAGTATGTTCAGAAGAACTATGTAATAATGTAACAGTATTTACTGTCACGTTTGGTCAAGCAATACAGTTTTAATAAATGTAATAATTATTACCATTTAATTATTATAATAAATGAGTAAAAAGCTATAAATAAAACAAAGAAAAAAACAAAAAAAAATGCACACAAATGAATGTGTCCCATCAAATATGTATATGGTAGTAATTTTGTAATATAACTTTCTAACAAAAAATCTGAAAGCTTTTATTTTGGTGGATTACCAGCAAGAAAGAATGTGTGCTTCCTGATTTATAGTGAAGCGCATCAGTGAATGAAGTGTGACAGACAGTTTTGCATTTTCTCTGAAACTGACAAACCATCACCTAGATTTATGCTATCAGTTAGCATGAATAGCTTATTGCAGTCAATTACACTCAATCATGATTGTGCATTAACAGCTATCAACTATATCAATAAATATATCATGTTTTTGCACATGTTGTTTAGATTGTTAAAAACAAAAGTACACTATTACTTGCAGAATTTCATACACATAGAAACATAGCATAACAAACTTCAAGATTTGAGTCATAGTTTGTGATCTGTTTTTGACCCAGAAGGCCAGTCTTTCATTCACTCTATGTGATTTTGCACTGTTTTAAGGGAAGTTAGCATTAGCATTCAAGCTGCTAAACCTCACAGGCCCGTCCTCATCATAATTCTGTGATGCTCTCAATGTTGATTTGCCTCATTACTTGATGGACACCACAGTCTGAGCTCCATTAGTGCACTCTAAGCGTCTGTCAGAGTGTCACACCATTACATTTCAATGCTCTCTGCTTAATCCATCAATCATGTTCATCAATAGACCTGCTTCACTGTAGGTGGATGAGCAGAGATCAAACAACCTTTCATTAGAAGTGTTTGTGCATGAATCATTTTGAGTTGATGTCCAGGAAGGAATATATGATTGAAGGGAGATGTTCTGATGAGACATAATACAATTAAAAAGTTCCTGTAATTATAAACCTTTATGGAAAATCTTTTTTTTTTTTCATGAAAATCTTTTGGCTTGGTTGTAGCTCTTGTCGATGTTTAATGAATGTACTGTATATTTTTATTTTGTGATACCCAAATTATTTTATAATATTTAAGTGATTGATCTTTTTAGCTTGTTTTCGCTTCCACTTACCTGTATAACCAAGAATTTACATTTTTATTGTTTTATATTCTATATAAGCTTCCAGTGGACATGCAGATTTGGTTGTGGCTAGAGATTTAGCCACATTGCTTTTAGAACTGTGAGATAGATCCTAATAATTGCCTAGAAAAAGTCAGAATTATGATAAAAATAAAAAGAATTATCAGATGTAGACCTGCATTTCAGACCAAAAGACTGTTTTCTTACTATTGGTGGTTTATATTACTCATAACTATGATTTTACAACTTGCAATATTGCATTATTAAGTCAGAATTGTGAGATATAAACTAGCAATTATGACTTTTATATCTCACAATTGCAAATCTGTCACTTAATTCTGAGAAAAACATAATGAATTGTGAGGTGTAAACTCATAATTGTGATATAAAAAGTCACAATTATCTTTTAAATTTATTATTCAGTCTCTGAAACATGCTTGCGGAATACTTCGACACAAGCCAGTGTGAAGCTTTTTGATGTCAGTATAATACAAGACGTAATGATCTTCTATTATTGACTATGTCTTTTCCTGAATCTGTTGAACATGAAACAGATCTTGTAGACATTTGTATTCACCTTCAATAAATCATGTTGGCTTTGAATAATGTCAATATTTAATAAAAGGATTTCAAGCGATGAGACCTCATGTTCTATAATTAATATGCTTCATTCCATGTATAATAAGGAAATTCTTTGAAGGAATGTGTCTGAAGAGGAACTTTCCTACGGTTTTTCAAGAGCGCAGCATATTTTCTCTCTTTTCCTCTCTCTCTCTCTCTCTCTCTCTCTCTCTCTCTCTCTCTCTCTCTCTCTCTCTCTCACTTTCTTTGTGCTGACAGGAAACAACTGATTCAGATTCTTGTTAATGAACAGTGATGGAAAGAAATAGACAGCGTGAAAGAGGAGTCAGGCACTTCATAATGTTAGCTTTAATGAAAATGCAATGTTTCACTAATTGAAAATGGAAATTGATGCAGGAGACAGTGTACTGTACAGTTGGGTTCAGGATTTCCAATTGATTTTTATTTTTTTTTTCTGCAAGGAATTCAGAGCGAATCGCAATGAGCTGTCACGATATTTCAGGCCATCTCAAAGCCTTTGCCTTGTGTTTTTTTGAGTCCATCTGAGAGTGCTGGGCTAGAAAGAGTAAAAAGAAAGTGGATTTTAATGAACTGAAGTTATATATACAATTCAAACGCTTGCGATCTCTTTGGACATTTTTATTAGGAGTGTATACTTTTTATTCTGCAACAATAGATAGAATTTTGATTTTGTGACCCAAACTTTAGACTCACCTTCATATTTTTTTTTTCTTCAGCTGAATGAACACAAAAAACTAAAATTATGTAGTCTAAAAATGAATATATAGGCCTGAAAACATGGCTTTTTTGCTATTTTTTGCATTATCCATCACGTTTTACTGAAACGCATAACTATAAATCTTAGAGAAATAATAAATCTTAGAGAAACTCTGTATCTCACTGTATTACTTTTTCTTTACTTGGATCAAATAAATGCAGCCTTGGCATTAAAATATATTGCATTAATGTATATTCTGACTGCTAGTGTACTTAATTAGAATTAATAGCCAAGAAATGTATAAATATAGCCCAATCAGTAATTTAAGCAATGTAAAAGCATATGTATTTTCATGAGGCTCTTCCAATCGATTGATCTTTATTTGAAATGCGTAGGTGGTGAGATGTGTGCAGTCATCTATAAACGTTTTAATGAGGGTTTTTGGGGAATGGAAAATGTGAAGACCTCAGGACCAGCGGGGGTGTCAAGGACCCTGTACCTTAATGGCAAACTCTTCAAAGTCCAGAACTTTCTTAACCAACTCAAATATAATTTCAGAGAATCAGAGATGAAAGAAAGAAAAGTAATAAGCTCACATGCCATTTAAAATGTCCTAATACAATAGATTTGGAATTCTGTAATTAAAGGAATAGCTCAATTAAAAATGTAAATTCTGTCATGTCATTTTTTTCTGTAACATATAACACAAGTTAATAGTTGCCATAACCTGCGGAGTGTTAAAATGCTTCAATACGTCATGCATATCAAACTTTGTCACTACGTGGAGGAAAAACAAAAATGTTTACACAGCTCATGTCTGCAGGCGAAGTCTTTGCCTGTCAGTGTGCTAATGCATATTTTAATGTATTTTCCTATTTTTTTAACTACCAGTCCATCCATTTTCTTGAGATGATAGCTTGTTCCTGCAGGGCAGTAATGATTAATCATTGCTGAAATATCGCCTGGCTGTGAAGGAAGGTTGGTGTTTATGGTAGACGCTTCAAGAAGCCCATCTGGATGTCTCAGAGATGCTGTGTGGGATATTTCCCTTACAGATTGTCTCGTGTCAAGCAATTACTCAAGACACCTCATAGTTGTTTAAAATGTTCATTATGACAGGGAAGTGATTGGTTGAGGCAACGTTGCTGTGTGGGGCCTGACAGTCTTTACGTTTTCTGGTATTCATTAATCAAAAGTACAGATAGCCAACTTACAGTTATGTATATATTACTGAATAAGAACTAATATTCTCTGGCCAGTCATTGAAAGACCATGTTTACTTATTTGTCTATGCTGCATGTTATCAGTCGGCAGGAGATTAACATATAAACAGATGTTGTTTATCGATCTCAAAGGGGAACTTTAGCAATGTTGCATAAGTTAATGTGTATTAATTAAAGTAGTTCTCATATATTCTCATAAGACATATTCTGCTAAGATATGACATTATTTGAATCTGTGCTAGTCATCTCACATAACATTTACACAATGTATAAAAGAACTACATTTTTAAAATTAGATTTCATTGGTGTGTGTGTGTGTATGTGCGTGTGTGCGTGCGTGCGTGCGTGTGTGCATGCAAACTAATTTACAGCTTTAAAGTTCAGTTTTTAATTACTGATGATTGGATAAGCAAAATAAACATCTAGCTGTCTATTTGAATATGTGTATATGTGTGTACTTGTTAATGTAGTTTACAAGGACACAATTGTATAATGACATGGGTATAACCTTGGTGTTACTTTATTAAGGTGGGTTACGAGGTTATGCCTTGTGTCCTCATGATTTGAAATGCTTAAAAATCTTATTTAAAATGGTCTTTTGCCATTCAAAATTTGCCATAAGTTTCCTGTGAGGGTTGGGTTTAGGGCCAAGGTAAGGTCATAAAATAAGTGTTTTTTACAGTATAAAATTTCATTACATTAATACACTGTAAAAAAATGCAGGGTTCCACACAATTCATTCATGTTGTACAAATCAATTAAGTTAACTTAACAAATCTAAGTAGATTAAACATAAAACAATTCAGTTTTATGTTCAGTTGAGAAACAAAATCTCAAGAATTCTGAATAGTTAAAAGAATTTTAAATAAGTAGATTCAACAAGTAGCAAAATAACTTTTTGAATGTGGCATGCATAAAATTTATTGCACATTGTAAACTTTGTGTGTGCGTGCGTGCGTGTGTGTGTCTGCTTGCATATACAGTATATATATATATATATATAGAGAGAGAGAGAGAGAGAGAGAGAGAGAGAGAGATCGGCAAACACGTCTTTAGTTGGTTCTCACTTTAAAATCCTGTCACATAAAATTTGCAGAAATATATAATAAAAACAATGTAAAAAATAAAACAGAAAAAAGAATTAAAGACCTATCATACATTTACTTTATGCAACTCTTAATCCCTCCCTCAGAAATGACCAACTTCCATCCTGGTCGGTTTCATCCTGTTAGGCCTGATTAAAAACATTTCTTGCCGTTGTGTAAATAACCAAGTTTAAATTAATAAAGTTTATGTGCCTGTTCCTGAGCAGGGAATATTTTTGAAGATCTCTTATATCCTTTTATGGAAATCCATTTTTTATAAGTTAAAGAGTTCACAAGGTACAGCAGAACAGGAATAGCCTGAGTACACCGTGCTACCTTCACCAGTCAACTTTGCACTTTATTCATCTGTGCGGATTTCACGTCCTTTTCTCCAGGTTTGGAGGTTTAGTTCAGTTTCATCTGACTGAAGAACGCGTCCATCAAAAAGCCCTTGGAGTCTCCTTTTTTTCTGTAGGTAGTGTGCTGTTGTCCAGTTAGCGGATCCCTTGGCTACTGAGGTCATGTTGATTTCATATTTATAAGGATTGATGACAGCAGTGTGCACTTCATTTCCCATAAGGCCCGTTACTGAAGAGCCATAATAGTCTGGGTGCAAAGGCCAAGAGTCTGAACCTCATTCAAACTGACATTGTGTACATGATTTGACCTCTACCTTAACCACCATAAGAAACTTCATATGAGTAGCCTAAAGTACCTTTTTCTGTTATTACAGTACATACTTATGAGACCACTGCAATGCCTCTCTGGTGACTTAATGCGCTGTGAGTTATTTTTTAAGAGTTAAAGAGGGAGAACGCTTTAGGGCTGATCTGGAAATGAGGTTTTAAATAGCGTGGACACAGTTGACTCGTCTGCCGTAGATCCGCAGTGTTCAGAGACAATCAGAACCATTAAACTTAATTAGCCAATTCAGACATGTGATCATGAACACAGTGCTCACCTTCACAGATAAAGAGAGAGATGGAGATGAAAGAAACTGCAGTGTATGCATCCATAGGTGTATGGAAATGTGACTTTTTTGCTAGGTTTGACAGTATCTGATAATTGACTGCACATTTTGTTCAATATGATGCATCAATAATGATTTTCAAATATGATATTTGTTTATATGCACACACATTCATGTATACACGCACCACGTCACCAGCCATATACAGTGCCTGAACCCTCCTATGCCTTTAGTAACATCTTGATTATTTATGATAGCAGGCTGCTGAAAACATTCATTAGAGATTTGGCTCCATATTGACATGAGAGAATAAATCAGATCGCATCCATGATGCGAATCTTCCATTACAGTACATCCCAAAGGTGCTCTGCTGGTTTGAGATCTGATGACTGCGGAGACCTTTGTGTATCGTGTAATTGATGTGGTACTAACTTGACAAACATTCAAAAAGTCCCATTCTCATTCTCACTGAAAATGCTTCCAATAACTATACTATATAAACTATATAAAATCATGCCTCAAAATATCATGTCATAATGACAGTGATAAACAGTATCCCAGCATAGGATTCTTTAGCTTAGATTCATCAGCATACGATTAAGTTCCTGCTCATTTCCCATCAGTATGACGGTAACTGTTTCTCATTTAAAGCCAAGGGTTTGCCTGCGTTTAATTAATTAAAACAATATGATTTTTTTGTGCTATGGGTTTGCTGACAGCTCGGACCAGACAGGAAGTGCTGCACATTGTCTCACATGAAGGCTTATTGCACATGCCATTCTGATCTTGCATTCTGAAGTTCAGATCAAAACAAGGAGTCTAATTACCATAAAGGCATAAAATCTCATCAGGTTGTACTCAGACCAAGAAAGTATGTTAATTCGCTTCATGTTGATAAAAGTGAACCAGAAATTGTAAACAAAACCATGTCATGTGAACACAAGTTCTTTATTTCAAATGTAGATGTGCACAAATAGAGAGCAAATTCTGATCTTGTGATGTGTATTATACATATTTCAGTTTTGATGGTAGACGAGTTACCTCATACAAAGGGGGAAACAAACTTGAGTTTGATTAAGTCAAACCAAACAAGGCAGATGTGAATACACCCTTAAAGACAAAGAGAAATACATTCTGTATAATTCAATATCTTTTAAAGATGTAGCTTTTCACTTTAGAGGTGGGCTCTGATAGATATTACATGCAAAAGCTTCAAAATTGTTATTTTAACTGTTTGACTTTTTCGCCAACATAGTATTTTAATAGCACCGCATACGCTTTGGTGACTTTGCAACAAATGTCTAAAGAGCTCATCAAAATTTTACAAAGTATCATCAGGCAATATAATGTGAAGTCATGTAGGGTCAGAATAACAATTGCCAGTCTGACTAAATGATAGTCAGATCACACAAAGAAAAAATGAAAATAACCAGTTGTGCCATGTGCTTTATTAAAATAAAGACCTTTCTATCCATGTGTGTTCCAGTAATAATCTGTTGCGCATATAGATGAAGCTCCCTAGCAATCCCAATGAAGCCCTGTTATGACTTAAGCCATGCTTTAAAGGATTGGAACGAAATATCTCTTACAATGCATGTGTGGTTTCCGCTCTTTCACTGTGGTGTAATTGATGCTCTTAAATTGCCAAGCGTCAGCCTTGTTTAAATTCTTCCCTTTCACACCACGCTACTCTATTATTCATTGGCCAGCCTGATGACAGAGCGTCACACTAAACCTGACACACCTCATATTACATTTGCATGGAGCCAAACTCATTAGATACTACCTTTAGACCTGTTAAAGGTCAGACAAGCGGGAATAACCATGCGGGCCAAACAGAGCATGTTTTAGAAATGCTTATTAAAGGAATGTGACATTTCCTACCCTGATTGGGGTTGTAGTGTCTTTCAGACGGGTTAACATCGAAATAATGGGATGGAGGAAAGAGGTTTTAAAGAGAGAGTTTGTTACACCAAACTGACCTTGTTTCATTTTGTCTGTTCTCTAGCGTGCTGTAAGTGCACACCACTATGTTTGGAAAAGTCATCTGCTTTTACTTACACATGAAGTGTTGCCTAATGGGATTTTAATACTTGATGGGTGAACAGTTGAAGGTGTTAATTGCGAGAAGAAATTTAATGCTGTCAGTCAAATTATATGGATGATCGCATTGGCAGCAGTCAATCGAATCGCTCTGGATCTTTT
>CAIGQW010053273.1:1441455-1453987 GCA_903798125.1 Danio choprae | reverse complement strand
CTGGTTGATTTACTTATTGGTTGTCAGAGTACATGGCTACTTTTGAATGTAGAATAATGCTGCTTTACCCCTAGAGTCTAAAAAAAGCCATTCTCAAGAGCCAGGCCTTCACCTCTTGGCATGAACAGGCTTTATGAATGTATTGTTTGGGTTATGGTTTGATGATGTGAAATTTAAGATGTCTTTAATCCTCTTGGTTCTTTAATGAGGAACGCTGGTAAATGAAAGTAAATGAAACATTATATGTCATCAGCTCTCTGGAATGGTTTTGGACACCACAAAAACAGAAATCCGGTGTCTGAAATAGAAATATAATTGGGTGGTGATGTATACTGATGTCCTTTTGTTGTGTTGCTATGGTGCGGTTTCATATAAAGACCATTCTTAGTGTCTCTTGTTTATTATTGTTCATTAACTCGAGGCATAAATTCCATCTTTGCGTGTTTGTGTTTGTTTTAGGTGTCTAGACTCATCCAAACCAAGAGCTGATTACGCCAAGCCTTTCCCCTTCCCTCAAACTTTTCCAATACAAAAATTAGCTGTTGATGAGGTGCGTTCACACCACCGCATTCATTCTGTCCCCGGATGTCTGTTTTCGCAGTGGTTTGAACAAGGTCACAGCTCATATACACCCTGAAAACATGCCCGCACGCAGTGACAGAGCAGATTCTAGTGCAAAACGCCCTGAGTTACTGAGCCACATGCTGTGTTGATGTTATTTAACGTGTAAATGGTTTTCTTTGAGGTCATCTCTGTCGCTTTTTAAACTTTTAGTAATAAAAAAAATGCTGAAGAGACCATTTAAGAGGAAAACATTTGTTTAAATGACAGACCTGAGGCTTCTGGGTTTTGTCTGTGCTTTGTAGTATTTACAATGTGTCTCCAGCAATTACCTGTCTATGGTCCATGCAGTTTTCCACAGGAAGAAACATTTAGATTAGCAATCGTTATACACTTGGTTAAATGTGATTTGTTGTGAATGCAGCGCTGCTTTGATCAGCCTGAACGATTCACTGCTCTGTAATTCATGTACAACATGATCTTAAAATCCAGAGCTGCAATACAGGGATGTTAATTTGCTACTGTGAAACCAAAATACATTTTACCATAAAACAGTTGTTTTTAGGAAATGTATTTCTCTCAGAAATTACCCACATAGCAAAATATCTCTGGCCCAGCTCTGGGCCTCACAATCAGCTTTTGCTTGACCCACGTACATGCCGCAGTGAATTACGGTACATGACTGGACCAAGTCTGGCTTCCAGACAAAGGGCCAAACATGGATCATATCTGGCCTAAGTCTCAGCCAAGTTAATAACCCATAACTGTGCCTGAACTGGGCCAGATATGTTGGTGTGTCACGACTGCAATGAAATTGATAAACCCAGGTGTACTATGGCTGTGCGTTTTCTCAAAGCAACCTGATTGGTAGAATTTTATTTTTTTTGAAAATAATAAAAATGCATTTTAAATGTGGGTCAAGATAGGCCAAACTTACATGGCCCACATATCAATTATTAGCGTCTGGGCCAAATACTACAATTTACTTCTGGCCCAAGTATTGTGTGCTACCACCTCTGCCAAACCAGGGCCATGTTTGGCCCACGTGCTGTATGCCAGTGCCGGAAGAATGCCTGCTGTGCCAGATTTATGCCAAATCTGGGCCAGAATTCCTTGCTACCTGGGTACCTCTATGCCAAAAAAAAAAACTAATTTGGGTTCCACAAACAACCTTTCAGGGAACAGTTGTTAATAGAAGTATCTACAATAAAGAACAGTTTTTTATTCCATGAAAGTTAAAGCTTCTTCATTGAACCATTGATGTCAATAATGATTTATTTTTAAGAATGTACATCTATGCAATTCAGTATCACTTTAGACTTTAACAAACTCAAATACCTTAATCCAAAACATGTTAATGTTATATAGTAAAAAATTGTGCTTAGTTTTGTTGACTATACATAGGGTCTCAGTATTATTTATTTTCGGTTGTAATTTCTTTTTACAGTACATGGCTTTTCTGTTGGCTTATTAACTTTAAACAGGTTATGAATTGAGTTTTTTGATGTGTATATATATATATATATATATGAGGTTATTGTTCTTTAAAAACATCCTGTAATTTTCAGATCTGAAAACTTTTATGTAGATCAAAAATAACTTTAATAAGTTTATATGACATACAATATTAATGCAACATAAGTCCATCTGTGCAGCATGTCAGGGCCCACTCATGTCTCTTGTAGATATAGGGTCATTAGGAAGGAGCATTTCAAATTAAAAGTAAAGAAAATGAAATTTATTTTGCAACATTACAGTGAGTCACTTTTGTCTTTATTTTTTCTGTGTACTTGTATATGTTTTGGTAAAATGACATCATTGTTTTCAGACTACTTCACATCTGCTTCGAGTCTTTTTATTTTAATATCTTGCTGCTAACAATAAAAGTTTCAATAGGACATTATAAAACTATAATAAATGCACTTTATGACACTGTTAAAACATTCTACACACATAATATTTTACAAGCAATATATCACAATGTGTACAAGACCAACATTATACTGTGTATACATTAACTCAACAGCTCTTTTCACAAGAAAGGTGCTCTTAATTAAACTCAATAAAACAGGTCTGAAAAGCAACACAGACAAAGTAACATAATCATACCCCAGAAAGTAACTAGATAAAATTAAATTAAAAATAAATAAACCAGACTTGAATAAGTGCATGTTGGAAATAAAACAGCTTAACTTGATTCTCTCTCTGCTGTCTGCACTCAACATTAGTCTTATAAACTTCTGTCCCTGTTAGTCCTATTCATTCATTAAGCTGATGCTCTGGAAAGTTACAGAATAATCACCGTGTGCAGCTTTCAACAAGAGCCACTCATTGGATCTTCTCTTTGTTGGATTATGTATTACAGAATATATGTCAAGCCAAGTATTTATTGAATTTTAATCATTTTTGGCATAATAGAGTTATACAGCTTTCCTGTACTTCAAATAGTAGAGCACGGCACTAGCGACACTCAAATTGTGGGTTCAATTCCCAGTAGCAGCAAGAAGTTAAATGTATAGAACTATTTTGTGGGCACCTGACTGGCCTGTTTTTCTTTTTTTTTTTTTAAGAAGTCATCATCAAGAGACATACAGTTGAAGTCAAATTTATTAGCCCACCTGTGATTTGAAAAAAATAAAAAATAAATAACATTTCCAAATGCTGTTTAATGGAGTGAAGATTTATTCAACACATTATTAAATGTAATAGTTTTGATAACTCCTTTCTTTTGTCTTTGCCATTGTGACAGTACATAGTATTTTATTAGTTATTTTGCAAGATTTAGTATTCAGCTTAAAGTGCGAATTAAAGACTTAACTAGGTTATTATGTTAACTAGGCAAGGGGCTAATAATTTTGACCTCAAAATGGATTTTAAAAATAAAAAACTAATAATAACTAAGAATAAAATATTAAATATTATAGAAAAAGTTTCTTGCTGTGTTACACCTCACTTGGAAGGGCTAACAATTTTGACTTTAACTGTATATCATGAAGTTTCAATCTATGAACAGGTTGAAACTGAATCTAGTATAAAAACAGGCAGAAAAATGCCAGAATTTTAAGAAAATGAGAAAATGTGTAGTTTTCCAGTAACGCAAATAAAACCTCTTGAACTGAAAATAGATTTATTTTTCTCTTTAGAAAGTTAAGCTAGGATGCTTTATACTTTCAACATAAGTATCAAACATTCCCTGAGCAAGTTATAGCAATTTATTTCAATGTTATTAAATGTAGCATCTGCCAACTGCAAAAATGTAAATGAAAATGATTTTTTCAGCAACAAACAGCCAAACCATTCAGAAAAAAAAAGTAAAGAGAGATCTGCAAACTTAGGAGACTGTTTTTTTCTGCCTCAACGTCCTTAAAAGATGGCGTGCCATTCTTCTGCACCTCCCATCTCCATTCGGCTGTTTCCTGACAGAATTATTGATCCATCGCATCCCAAATTGGCTCGCCGTGCCTGAGCCTCAACTCCAGTGTCTGGGCTGAGTGACACCGATTGGCTCGCTCAGTTCAAGAGCTTTTCCATTGTCAGGTCTATCAGTGCCTTGGGGGCTTGGGGAGAGGCATATCATTTTTCTAGGTCCAGGTTTCTTTGAGTTGCAAGCTCCACACAAAGTCCAGCAATAGTCCTTAGACTTGGCTTAACAACAGGCTAGCAGTGTATGGAGGTTTTTCATTGGCTGGAGGACAGATTTTGGTGTCATTAGGATTACTGTGGGATTGGATGCCGCAAAGTTTGGATGCCCCATCCTTCATCATTCACAGAAGGTTAGCTGCCTCTGCCAAATGTCTCACAAATTAAGTCCTGATAGGCATATGTCTGCACCCTGTTATTGTATTTGGCAGTTGTGTATTTCTCATCAGACTGTAATCAGGCCGTAATCAGAATAGTGCTGGTAAGAGAGTAATTTGTCAGGCCGTCGTGCAGATTGAAAAATTGGTTGTGGAGGTAGAACATAATTCCGCAGGAATCATTTCACTTCCAATTGTTTTTTTTTTATTCTTGGTTAATTATTACATTGTACATGACGTGTCCTTCCTGCTCTAATTTGCAAATTGTCTTCACTCGGATGTTATTAAACATCTTCGTTATGGCACTTCTTGAGACATGAGACAAAACATGTCCCACAACTTTTACTTGTTATGTATTAGTTGTTTTAATGTGAGTATTTTCTGATTAAAATGTATCAATATAATATTTTTACAGATTTCAAATTGAATTCCAATTTTTGTTGATTATTGAAAACATCAGTATTTTTTCACAATTTGACCTGCATCATAGAGACTTTTTGTAAATATTCTAAAATTCTGCACACAATATAATATGAATATCTTATTTTATGTCACAGTGCAAAATACCTTGTTGATAAAATTACTTTTAAGGATGAAAATAAGTATCATTTTAAATTGTTCTCTTGTTCACCTACACATTTATTTGATCACAAAAACAGTTAAAACTGTGTTACTTCGTTTGAAAATAACCTTTAATTTAAAATATAATTTTTGTAGCATCAAAGCTGAATTTTCACCCCAGCATTCAGTGTCAGATGATCTTTCAGAAATCACTTTTCTAATGTATATATCTATCTCTAAAAATCTACATCCAGATACATAAATTCCAAATTCCCTTCTGAATCATTTAATAATTTATGGAACCATATAACTTCATGGTAGCGTTTGATTTTCTTTTCAAAGCATTTAAAAAAAGTGCTTTTAGAAAAATTCCAGACATAAATTTTACGCCTTTCTCCTCAAAAACAGATTGTTATACTTGCTGTATGTCTGAAGACTTTATCATCAAGATAATCCATACAGTATTTTATATCTGTCAGTCAATGATTGCATTCTTTTCAATTAAACACATTTATTGTATAGTTTGTTTCAGTGAAGAAATATCATACCTGTCCAGGCCCCCATGAGTTTCCTTCATGGTTTTCCTTTATGCCTTTTTCCTTTATAGGTAGACCACACGTATATTGTTCTTAGACAGTCATCAGTGGACAAAAGCATATGCTGCATGTTTTATCACTATAAGCCATGTCTGCAGCTAAAAAAATCCTGGTGTGAAATATTTTATTTTGTTGGGAAAGCTTTGGGAATTCAGGACCACAAACCACAGTCATATAACACTATCAGCTCCCTGTCAGGCACTCAAGATAACTCAACCATATCCCTGTGGAAGCCCCTGCTAGTTATCATCACATTACAGTAGTGAGAGAAATACATAATAGCCTTAAGATAATGCTCTCCACGGGGAAGAGCAAGCATAAAAAAACACACATTTTAAGTAGCCGAGAGTTCATTTGCTCAGGTTTCTAGATTTAAGGTATCTCAGGGGAGCACTTCAGAGACAAGGTATTATTATTGCTGGTTTGGGATCAGAGCTCTGTGCCTCTCACAGTCCATATTAAATGTTTATACAATATAATATTGAATTGATTCGCACTTGAGGGAAACTCTGGCGTGCATGTTCTCTGTAATGGAAACAGCTTCTGTATTTTTCTTTGGCTCTTATTCTCTATGTTATACTTTCTCCTCTGTGTATTTGCCAGGCTGTTGCATCCTTAGCTGTTTTGTTTGCAGTAATCTAATGTAAGCTTAGCATGGTGCTATATCATTAGTTTGTAAGTTACTTTTAAATGGCAGCGTTAAACGAAATATTTTGCAACAGAGCAAATTATGTGTAACAGTGGCCAGTTGGTAGAAGCCTTGCGAATAGGCCTCATTCTTCTGACCACAAGAAGCACACTTAAGACTGGTTTTAGAGGCTGTGCTCTTTAGAGCCTTTTCTATTGCTCCAAACACCCAGACTGAAATCACTATTTTGAGCCACACTCAGAGCATAGTGAGAAGAACTGAGGTGGTTTAAATTGGTGCCGTGACCCGGGTGATAGTATTGATTAATGGATTTAATGTAACAGAGGTCAGCTATTAGTGACTGCCATTAGAGGGTGTAGTCTTTAGCATCCTTGTTAGCCTCTATCTTCCTTAATGAAATCATCGGTTCAAAACGTGTTTAGTGCAAGGCGAGTAAATCCACTGCAATTAACTGGTGCCTTGACTCTTATTAAAGTGAGGTTTAGTGGATTAAGAGTAGCAGATACCAACTAGTAAGAGGTGTTTGGGTAAACCTCACTCCACTGTCCTCAAAAGTAACTGGTGACTGACTTCAAAATAAATCACTGGTCCGAATCCTTTTTGAAGTGGGGTAATTAGATCTGGAGGGTTACATTGGTGCCATGACCTGGACTAAAATTGGGTGAGTGTAACAGAGGCCAGATAGTAGCTGTGTGGGAAAACCTCACTCCTATGGTCTGAAGAGCTGCACTAGTGACTGGTGTTAGTGGTCTAGAGTGGCCCTGTTATCATGCCCGCCTCAATGTCAGAGATGCCAATTCAAATCTGATTCAGAGCTGGGTGAATAGATCTGCAGGTTATATTGGTAACAATGGTTCAGATCCTGTTTAAAGTGAGGCAGACAGAACTGGAGATGTTACATTGGTGCCGTGACCCGGGTCACTGTATGGTCAGTTCTAAGAGCTACTGTATGTGAGTAATACACTAGAGACTGGCTCTCTGACTGCAGTCTTTAGTCTGTGTTAGCATGCTATTTGAATCCTGCTTGGAGCAGTGCAAGTAGTGGGGTTAGACATGGACTTTATTGTTTTATTTAATTACATGAATAATGCAAATTAATTGACTAAAATGGTTTAAGCAATCATGTTTTGTTTTATTGACTAAAACTTTGGGGGAAATAATATTGTATATGACAGGAAATATAGATAGGTATTGTTTTACATGCTAGTTTTTTGCACAAAGTAACTTATTACCACAAAATCTGAGCTGCTTGCATGTTACTAAAAGTAAGTCATTTTAAATTTGGTTTAATATTCACTTGATAGTCTTCAGATATTTTTGGAGATTTTTTTAAGTGCAGTTGATTGCCTCTCCAACAAAAATATGCTGCGAAGATCATGATGTACTGCATGTTATTGTAGTGACACGCTTGGTTTTAAGTGGTCGTCAGTGGTTCACTTCTGTTCTGTGTTCACTGTGATATGTGCACTTCTCTTAGCGTCTAACTGTGCTGAAGTAATGCATACAGTACACACTCGCCATTCTTAAAGATTACATTTATAGTTTCTCTGCCAGCAACAGGAACACGTACACCATTTGCCATAGGCCAGATTAGCTGATAGCTAGACCCCAATCTTGCGCCATTGGCTGGGACAGTGATGTTTCGCTCTGGCCTGGCTTCTGAAACAAACAGCAGTGTTTTGAAAGCACCACTGAGCTACTGTGTTTATAGTTATCTGGGAAATCAGCCTAGGAATGCTTTACTTATGTCTCTGTGTATGAAACAGAAATAAGACAAGATATTTGTTATCAAATATATTACATACTTCACGTTTAATAAAATCCTTTACATAAATTTGGGGTCAGCTTGTGAGTCTGGATCTCCAGTATTTCTCCAGTTGAACTGCTCCATTTAAACAGTTAATTTAAACTAGTCTTGTCTAGTTTTGGGCTGTTATGTATAAATTAATATTAAGCTAAAAAGATCAGTAGGTGGTGGCAACTCCATGTGTTAATGAGTGATTCATTTACATAAACAGTTTTAATTGGGGGTGGCACGGTGGCGCAGTGGTTAGCACCGTCACCTCACAGCAAGAAGGCTGCTGATTCGAGTCCCGGCTGGGTCAGTTGGCATTTCTGTGTGGAGTTTGCATGTTCTTTCCGTGTTCACTTGGGTTTCCTCTGGGTGCTCTGGTTTCCCCCACAGTCCAAAGACATGCGCTATAGGAGAATGGAATAAAGTAAATTGGCCATAGTGTATGTGTGTGAATGTAAGAGTGTATGGGTGTTTCCTAGTACTGGGTTGCAGCTGGAAGGGCAACCGCTGTGTAAAACTTATGCTGGATAAGTTGGCGCTTCATTCCGCCGTGGCGACCCCTGATGAATAAAGGGACTAAGCCAAAGGAAAATGAATGAATGAGATTTAATTAGAATCTGAATGAAAACCTACACCTGGATATTTTTACACATGGATATTTTGCCATAACTTGAATTAAATGATTTTTCTAACTGATTTCGATAGGTGTCATTATCCAGGGAATGTTTTTGGACACTAAAGGCATGTTTTTTTTTTCTCAAAGTGAGTTACATAATTCATAATTTCAATTTAGACTTCATTAAAACAACAACATCTTACATCCCTACTTTTAACAGCGGACAATAGCCCTAGTTAAGTTGTGCTGCAATTTCACCAATGTAACTGAGCATTTAAATATTTATTATTAAGTACAGTGTCAACACATCAGGTTTCTGTCATTATAATCATTCATTCATTGTTCATTCATTTTCTTTTCGGCTTAGTCCCTTTATTAATCAGGGGTCGCCACAGCGGAATTAACTGCCAACTTATCCAGCATATGTTTTACGCAGCGGATGCCCTTCCAGCTGCAACCCAACACTGGAAAACACCCATACACTCTTGCATTCACACGGCCAATTTAGTTTATTCAATTCACCTATACCGCATGTCTGTGGATTGTTGGGAAAACCGGAGCACCCAAAGGAAACCCACAAGAACACGGGGAGAACATACAAACTCCACAAAGAAATGCCAACTGACCCAGTCGGGGCTCGAACCAGCGACCTTCTTGCTGTGAGGCAATTGTGCTACCCACTGCGCCACCATGACACCCATCATCATAATCATTAAACGTAAAAACATACATTTTTTAATTGTGAACAGATTTATTTTAAAATTAGAATAATAGAATATAATAATAGAATAGAATAATAATAAAAAAGATGAATGTTTAAATAAAAAACTATGCTTAAGGTGAGTTTGCTAAATTAATGTTTGAATAAAACTCTAAAAGTAGCTACCTACTCTCTCAGAAAAAATGGTACAATGTTGTACCAAAGAAGGTACAAACCCTTGTCACTGGGGCAGTACTTTTTTATGCAACAAAAATGTACCTTAAGACAAAGAAACTAATTTGTACCATTGCAGTTTGTACCTTTAAGGACATGATTTTTACCATGGGAAACCAAAATTTACCTTTGGTTTTTTTAAACCGGCAGATACAATATTGTACCTTCATCAAAGGTACAAATCTGGTCCATGAAGAACTATTTAAAGGCATTTTGCTATATCCAAAATGTGTAAATTTATTTTCAGTAAATATAAAACATCAAGTATATTTTAAAAAAAAATTATTTTTGTGTAAATGCACCTTTTCCATTTACAATAAAGAATAAAAAATACTTTAACATAAATCAAAAGATCTATGTTTTGCTAAACATTTCACAACAAAAATGTCTGATCTTACAAAAATACATTCTCCCATGTACAATATAAAAAATGCCTTCATTTTTTACACAACACCTTTGTAATCACTTAAAAGTTAATTTAATTTATTTAATTTTAAAATAGAAATAGAATTATGCAAAGTATTGTGACAAGCTATGCACAATGTTTGATTAGTTTTACAATACTAAAATGTCTGCATGAACACTTTGAACATGCAGGAACTTTGCCAGCTCACGTGCGTAGTGGAAAGCAAATGCCAAAAGGTGCGGATATCAGTAATGAAAATGTATTTATCAGAAATTGCTTACCAAGTTTTTATTAAAAATGCCTTAAATGTTTAGTTTACAATACCTATAGTTTTGTTTTGCCAGTTGTTTTGTATTATAGAACTTAATAATTAATGTTTATGAGTTTCTTTAAACAAATGCTTTTAAATGATGATTCATGTTTTAATATGGAAATTATTCATAAAATTACTTTGCCTTTACAGTAATATCTATTTTCATAGATATTGTAATAAAGGAGTTGTCCAACACTTCTGTACCTTTTTATGAGAACAATTGTCTACCTTCATTTTAATTGTACCATAAAAGGTACAGAACAGTATCATAAGACATCTTTTCTGTACCATATAAGGTATAACTTTTACAAAGGCACAAAACTGTTCCTTAAGAAACATTATTTGTACCACCGTGTACCTTTTTTTCTGAGAGTGTACAAGCAAAGTCATTTCAGAAAAAAAGCAAACTAATTTTGGGATGAAAGATTTGGGAAAATTTGGTCAAAGGAGAAATGGTCGTGCCCAATTGAGCCTGGTTTCTCTCAAGGTATTTTTTTTCCTTCACTTTCGTCACTTGGTGAAGTTTGTTTCTTGCCACTGTCATCACTGGCTTTCTTGGTTTGGAACCTGTGGAGCTGCACATCAATGGATTTGCTTTTCAGTGTTTGGACTTTCAGCAGTGAAAATTAAACCAAACGGAACTGAACTAAACTGAACTTTAACTCTGAAAACTGGACTGACACAGTTTCAAAAATTTTTATTTCAATTTACTAGAACGTCTATGTTAAGCTGCTTTGACACAATCTGCTTTGTAAAAGCGCTAAAGAAATCAAGATGAATTGAATAAAAAGTTTTTTTTGGGGTGTTGTTGGGGAAATAACATGATTAATCATTCATAGTATGAACATAAGCATTCATTAATAGAGTAAACAGCATCAGATTTGGTTGAAAGAAATCATTTGTCTTTGCCTCAAACAGTACACTCATGTTCCACGTTTAAATAATTGATATATTATGCTGACCTCGCTTATGACTCCCCACAAAGCCACTAAGTGCATTCCATTAATACACCAGCACAGCTAATCTATCATGGCACTTTCCTCCTCAAGCATCCACACTTTCAGGAATTTCTACTGCTATGCGGCTTTGCAGATCGAAATTAATTATCAATATTGTATACATAGTGCCTTCTTATTCATTCACTATTTCGACATGAATGCATGCAGCTGGGAGAAATGAAATATACAGTTTCAGAAGGCCAGGTATCAGACGGATCTCTCTTTGATAAAAACAAGAACTTAATCTGACTGGAACATACAACATTTCACTTACTGTTTCTAAGTAAATAAATAAATATGAAAGCTTTTAAATATGCATAGCTGCCTCAGGCATCTTGTTTGCCAATATACTGTACACTGTCTACAATGTACACTTGGCTTGTAGATAAATTGTGTGCGCAGCAGGAAAACACTGAACTGTTTTTCCAAGATTATGTATTTTGAGCATGCTAAATTCCAAGCATGTCCTAATGGTGTCATTGTAATGAATAGGGAATGCATTTCTCCCAGGATCTGTTCCAGCATGACCAGAGTCTGTCTGCATGTGTGTCTTTGTGTGTGTGTGTGTGCGCGTGTTTTATTATTAGTTATTTATTGGGATACAGTGCAGCCAAGCAATTACAAGGCACTGCCCTCCGAAGGTGAAGATATAAAAAGAATATTTAATGCAATTTTGGCTGCAGGGTTGTGGACGGATGAAAGGGAAAAGGGAACATTCATTTTGCTCCAACCCAGGAGTCAATGTAATATACAGAGACATATCCAGAGGAGATGAGTTTGCTTCTGTGGAAAATAATTGCACTGAACTCACTGGGAATAAAGCGTCCTCGCAAGGAATCAAATGTGAGTTGCAAAGTTTGAAAGTATGGTGCTGTTTGTGTTTACACTTCATTCATCAGGTAAACGTAGGTGAATCTTTATAAATGTGATGCAGAGTGCTAGATTATGTGTACACGCAGATACTGTAAATTAAGCAATAATCTGTAATAAGTGATAAGATAGGACTTACCCTTAAATAGACAGGAAGATAAAATAAATTTATTGATTTTTTTCCAACACATTAGGAATCAGCTAAAACTTTCATTGCCCTTGACACATTTATTTTTTTATTTTTTTATTTTTTTATTTTTTTATTTTTTTATTTTTTTATTTTTTTATTTTTTTATTTTTTTATTTTTTTATTTATTTATTATTGATCCAGTTATACAGTCCAGATTTTTTAGTATGAAAATTTGATTAAAGTTTATTTGAAATATATTTGAAATACACACACACACACACACACACACACACACACACACACACA
>CAIGQW010053273.1:1407253-1434872 GCA_903798125.1 Danio choprae | reverse complement strand
TGTGTGTGTGTGTGTGTGTGTGTGTGTGTGTGTGTGTGTGTGTGTGTCTGTCTGTGCGTGTGTGTGGCACCAAATGTCCCCACAAGTATGGCAATACCAGAATTTTCTTTGACTTTGTAGGTACAAATAATTTGGTGCCAATGAGGAAAATGGCTCATGAATCATACATAATGAAGTATTTTGAAAATGTAAAACTGCAGAATGTTTTCTTTGAGGGTTTAGATGAGTGATTAGAGTAAGAGGACATAATATACAGTTTGTATATGAAGTCCCCATAAAGCATGAAATCCCAACATGTGTGTTTTGATTATTTTTACACTCTTAGGATATAAATTCTTGATATCAACTATTCACTTTTCTCTAGTTAAAATGCTAAATCTTGATATCTGTAAGTTTTAGGAGAATTTGATTTCTGCTTTAAAATTATTGCTAGTGGAAATTGCTCATATCAAAAACTGTCATTGTTGCTTGATTAAATCCTATTAAGTCCTGATATGAAGAATTGCTAATTCATAGGTTATAAACAAACAAAAGTGTTGGACAAGAAACCAATTAGATGCCATCCATTGCTGTATTTTACAAAAATATAGTTGGTTTGTACATTTTTATTAATGTGTCTCTTATTAAAATTATTTTAAATATGTAAAGAAAAAAAAATTCTCTAGATATTATATGCCAATTAATAACTAAATCAACCAGTACAGGAGTCATAATAAGAAGCATATCCAATCAGAACTGCACAAATATAAATTGTGATTTTCACTTCAGGTGACACAGTGGCTCAGTGGTTAGCATGTTCTCCCCATATTTGCGGGGGATTCTTCCAGGTGCTTCGGTTTCCCCCATAGTCCAAAGACATGCACTATAGGTGAATCTGTTTCCCAGTACTGGGTTGCGGCTGGAAGGGCATCCGCTGCGTAAAACGTATGCTGGATTCCGCTGTGGCGAACCCCCTAATGAATAAAAGGACTAAGCTGAAGGAAAATGAATGAATGAATTTTCACTTCCAGGTACGCTGCTTTGGAAAACACCCTGCCAATTGAATTAAAAGGCCAACCGATTTAAACATATTTAAAGGAAATTTTAAAAAGTGGTTAAAACTAAATCACGTTTGTGAACACTAATTGTCATGCAGTTTCCTTTTTCCTTTCTTTTTAATGCATTGGCGTATGTATGTATATTATAAAGATGTTTTTACAATTTTATTATTGCATAAAAAGCCTAACCAGGGTCTAAGGCTGCAAATTAACTTGAAATTGTATCAATGTTATACTGCATTGTAAACTTACTAATACTAATACTAGAAATCAAATCTTATGAATAAATAAAGAGGGCAGCACAGTGGGTAGCGCTGTCACCTCACAGCAGGAAGGTCGCTGGTTTGAGCCTCGGCTGGGCCAGTTGGCATTTCTGTGTGGAGTTTGCATGTTCTCCCCGTGTTCGTGTGGGTTTGGGTGAATTGGGTAAGCTAGATTGTCCATTGTGTATGTGTGTGAATAAGAGTGTATGGGTGTTTCCCAGTGATGGGTTGCAGCTGGAAGGGCATCCGCTGCGTAAAACATATGCTGGATACGTTGATCGTTCATTCCGCTGTGGCGACCCATAAATAATAAAAGGACTAAGCCGAAAAGAAAATGAATGAATGAATGAATGAATAAAGGAAAAACAGCTTGCCATATTTTGTACATACAGTATATTCTGTGTCTGGGTCTTATGAAATCTACTTCTCTTCAGCTTCCCTCTTCACCTTTGAATCATATTATAGTTTCATTTTCTCCAGAATTTCACACATGTATGTATGTGAACATACAGTTGACTGTAACTGCATTTGCCTCCTCCCGCTTCTTTTCACGGTCCCCATGACAACAGCCCGTTCATCAGCTGCTTGCGGATCAACTGAAATTAAGACAATTCCCAAATTCCTCGACTTAATGGAATTACGACTATGCGTGTCACTAGTTTTGTACAAAATGTGTTTGCAGTCCTCCATCTGAGCTTGTGTGTTTCAGGTCAGAGCACAATCCTAATAGGATAAAAGCACAGAGCTGAACGTGGAGAGCAGGGGTCCGAATCAGAGCCCAATGCCAATTAGATTTTCTCTGACTTCATCTTTTGTTGTTTGATTCCCTCTCTGCCACTGATATCTCTCACTCAGATAACTGAACAAGAAGCCTGTATTTAACAACACACTTTCTTTGAGGGTTTTGTTTTATTTTATTGTATTAAATGCTGACAATTTTACATTTCTACTCACAAAGGCCTGTGTTTATGTATTTTTATTTCAGAAATGGCTACCTAAACTTATTTCAACTTAAAGATCATCCACATAGTGCTAAACATGCTGCCTAAGTTCTGCCTCACCTGCCTAAGATTAAGATGAATTGAATGAATCAAAAGTCACAAGCATTTCTAATGTTACAAAGGTTTATAATTGAATGTTCTTCTGAATTTTCATAAGTGATCCTTGAAAAGATCATTTAAAGGGAGAGTTCACCCAAAAATTTAAATTCTGCCATTATTTACTCACCCTTCACTTTTTCAAAAACATATTTGAGTTTCTTTTTTCTGTTGAACACAAAAGAAGATATATTGAAAAATTATGGCACACATTGACTTCCATAGTCATTATTTTTTAACTATGAAAATGAATGGGTGCCAGTAGCAGCATTCTTCAAAATATCTTCTTTTGTGTTCAGCAGAAGAAAAAAAACTCATGAAGGTTTAAAAACAATTGAGTGAGAATAAATGGGTGAACTATCCTTTTAAAACAAACAATCTTAATACGGTTTTTTTTCTGTGTTTAGCTATGTTTTTGGTACTCATTTGACGGTTTTTGGTACTCATTCATTCATTTTCATTTCGGCTTAGTCCCTTTATTAATCTGGGGTCGCCACAGCGGAATGAACCGCCAACTTATTGGTTTTTGGTACTGTCAATATTAAAATAAAATAATAAATAAATGTAAATAAATTTTAAAAATAATAATAAAATAAATAAAATAAAATTTTGGCCTCACAGTGGCGCAGTGGGTAGCACGTTCGCCTCACAGCAAGAAGGTCGCTGATCGCTGGTTCGAGCCTCGGCTGGGTCAGTTGGCCTTTCTGTGTGGAGTTTGCATGTTCTCCCTGTGTTGGCGTGGGTTTCCTCCGGGTGCTCCGGTTTCCCCCACAAGTCCAAAGACATGCGGTATAGGTGAATTGGGTAAGCTAAATTGTCCGTAGTGCATGAGTGTGAATGGGTGTGTATGGATGTTTCCCAGAGATGGGTTGCAGCTGGAAGGGCATCCGCTGCGTAAAACATATGCTGGATAAGTTGGCGGTTCATTCCGCTGTGGCGACCCCAGATTAATAAAGGGACTAAGCCGAAAAGAAAATGAATGAATGAATGAATGAAAATAAAAAATTTTTTTTCCAATTTCCAACTTTTTTCTTTTTTTTTTTTCTTTTAAACACTACCAATTTGACATTCGCCTCCACTAAAGATATTTTCTCATGCCTAAATTACATTCTGGAGAAATCGGCACTAATTTTGATAATTAATTCGTCCATCAGTTAATATAGTTAATTAACTTCGATTTCAGAGCTAAAACTACATCTTTTCTTTGATATCTCCTATTGCAAAACACTGACATCTCTAAATGTTTATTTTTAGAAAACATATTAAACAATGCTATCTTATTTAGAGGTTATTTAAACATTATTGCACAAATAAAATCACTGTTGTGCAGAAAACCTATTATAACTAACTTATTATTCAGACCAAAAAAATATGTTTTATATTTATTCCTAAGTTTTATTCTTTTGTTCTTTTTTTTAACAAAACTGGTTGTGTGTGACTGGTTGTGTTCCCACGTTTAAACACGACTCTGCTTATTGTAAAGTAATTATCCTTTGTTTCTTCTGTAGAAGAGCTGCGATTAAATCCAATAGCTAATTACCTCTGACTCTGCAGTGTGTGTGTGTTTGTGTGTGTGTGTGTGTAACAATGGTCATACCCATTTGTTCTTTTCTCATTTTAAAATATGCAAGGCAAGCCCATATATGGTATCTTAGCGACAATGTGATTATATGATCAGACCATCATTCCCTAATCTCGCATCTCGTCTACTTTTTGCCGCTGCATCACACTGCCTTATCAAGATGAAAAAGTATCTGAAACAAAGACAGATGCTCTCGGTTCAGAACCAGTGCTTTCTTTTTTTCAGTTTATGATGACTATATTTAGTAATGGAGGCATGTTTTGCTGAATGATGCCTTATGATTGTCAGCTTCCCTTTCAGAGCAGCCTTTTTTTGGACTTATTTCTAAATTTGTAAGATTGTTTTTTTTTTTTAGGAAGAAAGAACATTTGAAAGAGCTATATGATTTTTATATGAAGTGTTGAGATGTTTAGCCGTCCTTGGCCATGAGCCAGTTACATTTTATTCTGTGCTTCTATCAAGAAGATTAACTGTGCATTTATGGGACATTCTGGGAAAGTGCCGCAACAACTTCCTCTTGCAGAATAAAGTAAAGAAACACCTCGCCCATGTTTAATCTCGACGTGAACATTTTCTCCTGCTGTTTGTGTGTCTACTAGCTCTGAGAATGAGTGTCACAGCTTTTAACTGGAGTGCAGCAGCTAGTTTTGAAAAATGTTCTTCAGAAACACTGCACATATTGATCTGCCAGCTGTCAGTAAATGCAGAGCTTGTGCTTTAGCATGTAAACTAGTTTTAACACACATTGTATTTTTTGGAATTAAGACAATCAATCAGTCAATATAGCAATATATCAACAATATTTTATTGTTGTGTTATCTCTTTGAATCTTTATCCAGACCTATTTTTGTGTACTCCTACCACACTATTAGTCAGGCTTATCTATATTTGAAAACACATATAATGGCATGTCATTATTAAAATGGTCCTTATTACTGTGATTCACTTTTAAACAAAAAACAAAACAAACATTTACTTAGCTTATTTTCTACTTTTAATGAGAGACCTGAGCTTGTTTGTGTTTTGTAAGTGTTGGCAGTTCTTTAGGAAACTTTCTGAGAAAGACTGGATTTATTTATAAATTCACATGGGACAAATGTAATTTTCACTTTTGTGCAGTGTAATTTAAACTTCATAGAATAAGATGTACCATCTACCAGTGAGAGCAGATAGTGAAGTACCACCTATGACAGATTTTAATCAGAATTCTTAACTTGTAATGGGGAGATAAGACTACAAGCAAAGCTAAATAATAATCTTTCTAATATTTGTTTGTTTGTTTGTTTGTTTATTTTTTTGATTTTACATTTATGAGCACTTTCAATGTAAAAAAAATATGAGCAAGTTTATTTACAACATTATACATTGGAAATTTGACATTTTTGTTTGTGCATGAAAAAATATTGTCATGGTACAACATATAGTGTTTAATCATTTATCTGATTCATAAAATAATAAATTTCTTTAAGATTAATGGAAAGGGTGATTATTGTTATGAGATGTTTGATTTAATATTTTTTTCTCTCTCATTAACATTTACAAAGGAATGAATATTTCATATCTTTTACATACTCTACTGCTTCAACATCTACATATTTGGCTGCAGAAAGATTCCCAGGATATATTTTATGCTGTATTTCAGAAAGTATTTTGTTTAATCCTTTCACATTTTTTGAAAAGGAACGAATGCTTAATACTTGTCTGATTTAGTGGATCAACATCCCCCTCTAGTGTAGATATAAAGCAACAGCAACCTTGCATCATTTAGAAGCACCACCACCCTATGTGGAAAGCAGTTTCTGTGCAAACGTTGGACATAAATATCATGATTAAGCATAAGTTAATAATATTCTTTTTTTTCTTCAGAATATGCACGACCTGCACAATGGACTCCAACAGCACAGAGTTGGGCCTCTTCTCTCCATCCGACACCCTGGGAGTGGGAATGTACCCGGCATCCACTCTGTGGCCACTGCTCCAGAACACAAGCCTCGTCAACCACACTACTGTTTTCAGGCTCAATGAGAGTAATGCTGAGGCTGAAGGTCAATCCTATGATCCTCTGGGTGGACACTCGCTCTGGCAGGTCATCCTCATCGTTGTCTTTACAGGCTTGCTCTCCCTTATTACTATTATCGGCAACATCTTGGTCATGGTGTCATTTAAGGTCAACCGACAGCTCAAAACAGTTAACAATTATTTCCTACTTAGCTTAGCCGTGGCAGATCTCATCATTGGGGTCATCTCTATGAACCTGTACACTGCCTACATCGTCATGGGCCAGTGGGCGATGGGAAACTGGGCATGTGATTTCTGGCTAGCCATAGACTATGTAGCCAGCAATGCATCTGTCATGAATCTGCTTGTCATTAGCTTTGACCGATATTTCTCCATCACGAGGCCTCTGACGTACCGTGCCAAACGTACCACCAAGCGAGCAGGAGTGATGATTGGCCTGGCATGGTTTGTGTCACTCATACTTTGGGCACCTGCCATTTTGTTTTGGCAGTATTTCGTAGGACAAAGAACTGTTCCACAGGATAAATGCTACATTCAGTTTCTCTCCGAGCCTATTATTACGTTTTGCACCGCAATGGCAGCGTTCTACCTGCCGGTGACGATTATGAGCGTTCTATACTGGCGAATATACAAAGAGACAGAAAACAGATCACGGGAGCTTGCAGGATTGCAAGGTTCGGGTGGACGATTCGGAGGTGTCGAGCGACCACGCTTCCACCTCCATACCACTAGGGGCAGCTCTAGGAGCTGCAGCAGCTTTGAACTGGGCCAACCTGGTCATAAAAAAACTTCAGTTCACAGTCTGAGTGGGAGATTCCACTGTTGGGGATGGAAGTCAGGTGGCAGCGATAAAAGTGGGGTGCATCGGGAGGCAGATCAGAGCAGCAGTGACAGCTGGAACAACAACGATGCTGGACTTTCAGCTGATCACTCCGGTTCATCTGATGAAGACGAGAGCGCACCATCTACAACACGGGCCATCTTCTCCATTGTTCTCAGTTTGCCTGGCATGAGGGCCGCAGTAAACTCCCAGGTCACTTCTTGCGAGGAATTAGACACAGAGGAAGATCCTTTACGGTCACCTGAGGAGAAGGACAGCAGGGATGGCAACATCTCACGCTCCGTCACCAACGGGAACAAGCGTTTTGTGGGTGGCATGAGTAAAGTTCAGTCAATGTCAGCCATACAGCCACCAGCAGATACCAACATAGACAGCACTAACACCACCATCAAATCTCCCTCAGCACCAATAACTTTCAAAGAGGCAGCTTTAGCAAAACGTTTTGCAGCTCGTGCAAGGACACAAATCACCAAGCGCAAGCGCATGTCGCTAATAAAAGAAAAGAAAGCAGCCCAGACTTTAAGCGCCATCCTCTTTGCTTTCATTATAACATGGACGCCTTATAACATCATGGTACTGGTAAACACTTTCTGCAATGGCTGCATACCTGAGAACCTCTGGGCGCTAGGCTATTGGCTGTGCTACGTTAACAGTACAGTAAATCCTATGTGCTACGCGCTTTGCAACAAAACTTTTCGGAGCACTTTTAAGATGATCCTTCTATGTCGGTGGGATCAGAAAAAAAGCAAGCCAAGCTTTCCGCAAAGACAGGCTGTGAGGTTTCACAGGACCATACCGACAGACTCCACATAGCAGATGAAGAACAGTGGGGAAGCTAAAGTGCTAATGCTAAATTGAAAGATTCAAGGGGTGATTCCTCAAGACTCTGTATTATATACTCGAGCTTTATTATGTAAGTCTCAATGTGGATGTGTAGTTCAGTGTCTTTTGATCCTGGGTCACTAGGTCTTAACATTTTTGACACTGGTTTAGTGTACAACTGAGCAAGTGCAATTGCCATCTGTACTCCATGTGGACTTTTGTATGCCTTTTACTAAATCTTCAGTGCCAACTTTCAGAAGTTCAGCTACGTATAAAAAAGTACATTTGAAATGTAGACTGTATATTTTGAGTCTGAGAGTTTATCGGATGCGATACTCTTCAGATAATTGTTTGAATATTTTGGGATTGAATATTACATATTTCATTCTTGTCAACAGAAACTAAAATATGATTTTTAAATATTGCAATGTATATGAAAGTATTTACGGTGAATAATAATTATAAGATATTTCTTTTTGTACGTGAAATTTGCTGATTTCTGTGAAAACGTGCCACACGGAGGTTCAGTGCTCTCTCGGTAAGTGTAAGTGTTCTTCTGCAACATGTGAGCCACAGTTGAACAGTTTGTAGGATTTTCTCTCCTTTTGGTTATTCATAAACAGCACTTCCGTAAGCTGCTCTTGTATTATAAAGCGTGGTTGTTTACATTTGTTTTGCTACAAGTATTTCAATAGCTATTATGTATGTTTTCAGTGCACACTGAATATATTTGTATATGTTTGGAATGCCTTACGTTTGACTTTGAGATTGTGCACTGATTATACTGGGCTAGCTGTGAAATCATTTATGAAACCTGAAGAATGTTTTTAACTCTGTTTAATGGAAATTCAGATTTTGACATTATTGTGCTGGGACGTCATTTCATTTGAAGCCAAACTGATTGATCTATTACCAGTTTATTTAACACAACTCAAATTAGTTACATCCAGACAGTTTTCTAGATAAAAAGCACACCAAATACAGACCTATCAACCGAACATGCATGTTTCTTCATCTCTGAGATCTTTTGGCCTGGCGGAGAAAATAAAGCCTTATAAAACACACTTTTTACAATCAGTTTATTTAATTTGCCCACTAACAAGTGGACAAACATTTTTTAATTATGTTCTTAAGATTTTTGTTTAAATTAATTGGTAAGAATTTAAAGCTACATTGAAAATTACACAAATTTTACACCATTCTTGTGTTTTGAGGAATTGCCTGATTTGTAATCTACACACCATTTGTATTAGAGTAACGAAACTGTAACTTTTGATATGTTTTTAGGTTTTACATTGCAAAAAAGGCTGAATGTTTTGTAGGGCCTTTTAAGATCAAAGTTAAATTTAGCTTCTGTGCGGTGTGTTGTATGTGACTGTGTTCTTGTTTTGTTCCAAATTGGCTGTGTAAAAGTTTAATGATAGAGTTACTGTCGGATTTTGTGATAACTGTTGAATGTTACAAAAATACAGCCCAATATGAAATGCGTTTTTCCTCAGATTGTTTCTCAAAAATAAATGTAACATTTTAAATATAACGTATGTACATATGTTTTTGTGTAAACATATTTGTTGGGTGGTATAAGACCTAACACTATGTGTTTCTGAAAGAAAATGCATCAGTTGCTATTGGCAGAATTTAATAGGAAGAAAGGCCATGTGATGACATTATTCATGTGATCTAGGAAGAGGAGCAGCCCAGCGAAAGTCACAAACACTTACTTGTTTCTTCAGAACACTGGACTCCATACAGGCAAGTATATTTTCTTTCAGTACTTGTTTTTGTATCTTTTCTGTCTTGTTAGACAGGTCTCCTGTTCATTCTTGATCCAGGTCAGATTGATTTGGATTAATAGTGACCTTCTAGACTAATCTTCCAGCGGTAAATCAGAGCTTCTAACAAACTGATGTCAGGAATATATCCAAAAGAGTATCTGTATGTAAAAAGACTTATCAAACATTTCATGCTTTATCGAACGTTTCATTTTTAGATAATGTTATACTAAACATCAATACTATGTTAAGTGATTTTCAAGTTTTCTGTGGATGTGTATCTTTCAGGAAAATACTTGATTGCATGTTTTATAAAACTTTGTTCAATACTCATATACAAATGTCATATTTTCAGCAAGCATAGATAGAAGCAGTGTACTAGAAAAAAATGAATATTGGATAAATCTGCTGAGAGCTCATGGGTATGTGTCTGATGCCACAAGGTTGAAGGATAACGCTGATTTCAAGCCTGCTGGCCACAATTGTACATTAGATTATGAGACCAGTCCTTAAGCTCACATGACGCTGCTTTGGCGCACTGTTTCTGTCACACGCAAATTACATTTCTGTGCTATTTTCAGACATTCAGTGTGGAGATTTGCCTGGATTAGACAGAAAGGAGATCAAAAAAATGTGCACATTTAGTATTACATAGTATTACATAAAATATTACATTTACAAGATTTTATTTATGTAAAGGAAGGAGTCGTCTTTTATTTTTTATATAATAAAATTTATATTTTATATAACTAATTTTGTGTGCTTTATGGAATTAACACTTAATTTTACTTTTCTAATGCAAAACAACTAGAAATAGGCAGGCGACATGGTGGCTCAGTGGTTAGCACTGTCGTCTCACAGCAAGAAGGTAGCTTGTTCGAGTCACGGCTGGATTAGTTGGTATTTCTGTGTGGAGTTTGCATGTTCTCCCATGTCCGCGTAGTTTTCTTCCAGGTGTTTCGGTTTTCCCTACAGTCCAAAGACATGTGTTATAGGTCAATTGAATAAACTAAATTGGCCATAGTGTATATGTGTGAATGAGTGTGTATGGATGTTTCCCAGTACTGGGTTGCAGCTGGAAGGGCATCTGCTGTGTAAAACATCTGCTGGATAAGTTGGAGGTTCATTCCGCTGTGGCGACCCCTAATGAATAAAGGGACTAAGCCAAATAAAAAATGAATGAATGAATAAATAGAAATAGGCATCCAACTTCTTACTTTCTATTAAATGTAACAATGTTGTATAGTAACTTTTAGATGTAATGCAACACCTTTTCTCAGTTTAAATTTATTTGTGTCCATCCCTTAGGCCACAATAGGAATAATCAAGATGCAGACCATTCAGACAATTGAGATGCAGTTACCTGTCCTTCGAGAGAGTTTCCACTCCTCTCCCTTCAGAGAGAGAGCAAAAGAGCGCAGGAAGAGCAGCCTGTCAAATCTCATCAGAAGACAACAGCAGCAGTTATTACGTGAGCAACAGCAGTCAGTATTACATCAGAAACAACAGCCATCCTCACCCCTACAAGGCCATGCTACACATGCTCAGTTGGTCCGCTCCTCCAGCAGCCCAATGTGTGACCTGGCAGAGCAAATAGGCGAGCTAGAGAAAGTGAGAGGGATTGGGAGGCAGGGGGAGCTGTCTCACAGACAGTCCTCAGATACAGCGTCACAGCCAGCATCATCACAGCAGCTGCTGCCAGCACTGAAGAGAGAGAAAGAGAGATTACTGAGGGAGGGGGAGAAAGTGCAAGGGAGCACCGAGAGGGAGAGAGGGGAGAAGAGAGAGCAGCAGAGAGAACGAGAAAGTCAGTCTGAGCGCACACGTTCCCAGCATGGCCTGATCGCTAAAGGTGTTCGCCTTCTGAGGATCATGGGAAACCAGGAGGCAAAGCAGAAGAAGTCCACTGTCACGACTGGAGCAGAAGGTGATGGGTGTGGAGCAGGCACTGAGGACCATGTCAAAAAGATTAAGAAAAGTAAATTATCGGGTGAATCAGGCAAGAAGAAATCCAAATCGGAGGGTTCCAAAGGTTCTGTGTTTTCCAACATCCGTATCCGAAAAGGTCTATCCCGGAAAGTGCTGTCCAATGAGGATGTACTGGATGGTGGGATTAGGATTAAGCCTGTTGATGCCAATGGCAACAGTAATGGTGGAATATCTGGTGATGAGATAGAGAGTACGCCTGACTCTAAGCAACTCACTGCTGAAAGTAGGCAGTCGACCCTGGACATGACAGAAGATGATGTTGAGAGAGAGACTGAGGGATCAGGGTCAGATACAGACCTCTGCAGCTATCACTCTGCTGCTGAGGCTCAAGATCTGCTGTCGGATATCCAGAGAACCATCAGACAGATGGAGGGAGTTGATGAGGGGCAAAACTGTCACTTTGTGGACAAGGAAAGACAAGCTGGGTTCGAGGTCCCTCGAGGTCCTACAAGAGGTAGTTTTGCTTGTGTAGGTGAACCGGAAAAGTTAGAAGATGCATCTGACAGCAAAGATCACAATCTGATATGTACTGAGGATACAACAGAAAGGATGATTACATCAAAGTTAAAGGTAGAATCAGGTGGGAAATTGACTGATATTCCAAATAAAGCTGAACACCTGACCAGTTTGTCTAGTGACTACAGTATTCAGGATGCTGTAGCAGAGACAAACAGTGTCCAGGATATCAGAGCTTTTACTCATTCAACAAGTAACTACAGTATTCAGGACAATACAGGAACATCCACTTCCTACGAGAGTGCCGAAGAGATCTTGGAGAGTTCATCTCTATCATCTCCTCTTGAAGAGTGTAATTACGGTAGCAATAGTCTGACTCAGAGCCTTGAAATTGGTCTGAATTCGAGCAATCACACCAGCTCAATGTCCAAAATCAACCGGGTCATTTTTGTTCCACAGAAGAGCATTAGTAGTGTAGAGCTGAACGTAGATGGTGATGGTCCGGTAGAGGAGGTAGACAGAGGGTTTTCCACCCAACCAAGAAGGAAAAGCAGTACTGCGTCTATGACACAGTGGTCATCAGAGAACTTTTTAGGCTCTGGGTTGCGGCCTCGCAGAACCTCCAGTGCAAACCTTGGTGTTAAACCTTATCCCACAATACAGACTTCGTACGTTAAAACAACCACCAGACAGCTCACCTCACCCATAATATCTCCATTCACTACTCCTTCCCCAAGCCCTATGTGTCCTCGCAAGGTCAGCTTAGAGTTTGGAGCAGGTCAAGGGTCATACCGAGCCGGAAGCTGGAGAGCACGAAGACAACGATCCTGTAGCATTGCAGGTCCAGTGGGCTGCCATGAGGAATGGTGTGAAATCATACATGATCAGTCTGAACTTATTGAGAGTGGCTTCCAGACTGTCAGATCCAGGCAAACAACGCCCACTTTTCCAGATGTGTTTTCAGGTGAGTCAATCTGTCAGCTTTTGTCCAGATTTTGCACTGATTGAAATCTGAGCACAATAATAATCTGTAATACTTGGCAAAAATTAGAGACAGTTTGCATATTAAGGTTTTACTATTATTAAACACTATTATGAAACAACAATCCTATAACACAGAGGTGGACATTTCTGATCCTGGAGAGTAAGGGCTGCTAGAAAGCTACAGGCAGGTGAGTTTTTATTAACATTGGATCACAGGACCAGAGTTAAACCACTTCTATAAACCACTGAGATTTAGGGCTAGGGTAAGATCTTGAATTCTTATGAACAATAAAATTTTTATTTGATTTCAACAACATAATTTTTCTTTTGGTTTGTTTTAGAGTAAAGTTGCGTTTAGACCTACAAAAAGATGCTACACTCTGGGTTGTGTTAAACCAACACTGGGTCATATATGGACAAACCTAACTTTGGGTTAAAGTTTCAATTAAATTGAATGGGTTTGTCCATATTTGACCCAGTGTTGGTTTACAAAAGCCAAGCATTTATTCAGTGTAAGAGAACAGACCTTGGCAATACATATTTGGCAAAATCATGGTCAGAGAAGGGTTTTTTTTTTTTTAAATCTCTGATCCCATGAACAGCTAAGGTGTATAATTCCATGTCATATGAGGAGATAATATCATAGTATGTTGCCACGACATGACATAAATCCCTCTTTTTCTATTCTTTATTCTACTTCACTCTCGTCAAGGTTCAGTGAGCAGTCAAAAAAATATAAAATCTGGCTCTCAAATATGCATAATACACACACACATACACACACACACACACACGCACACACACACACACGCACACACACACACACACACACACACACACACACACACACACACACACACACACACATAGTCCCACAGAAACACACACAGACTCACATTAGCTTCTGGCAAAGAAAGCTCTGGCTTCTGCTTCATTGAGTTGGAGTGCCACAGGACGTCCCTAAAATACACACTTGTGTAACAGCACACACACATGCACTGTTTTTACATGGTTTATGCATAGAGTCTGCTTTTGACAAATCATTTATGAAGCTTACATCCGGATAGATCAGATATTAAGAAAGAAAAAATAAATAAAAAGGAAGACATGGAGACTATTCTACACATTTTGTTTTGCCTTGACTTCCTAACTAGATACATTTATATTTAAACCAGAAAAAGCTTGATCGTACTGTGTATAGTTGTTCTTGAAAGCATTATGGGTTTCTAACTTTGTTTCTAGGTCAATTGTTAAAAATCTGAAAACATTCAGATTCTGTTCATCCACAAATGTCTTTTTCTGTGTGCTTAATACATGATACATGATGGAATATGTAACAGGAAATTAAGAGTCATCTTTTGTATATAGCTTTTTTGCCTCCAACTAATCAATGCTACACAGAAATCTGCCTCTGTACCAGAAGATGAGCTATTGAGTTTGTGTCCATCTGATAAATGAGAGAGAGAGAGAACGTTTAACTGTATCTTCAGGCTCAAGGTGGAGAAATACTTCTTTTAGAAAAACACACACATACAGTACACGCAGTAATTCACCAAATGAAATGGCACAGTTTCCACTTTATTTGCTTTCTGGCTCAAAGCATCACATTCCAGCCACTCTAGACAGGGTGTTAGAGACCAACAGTGAATTAAATGAATAGTATAGTATAACATATAAACCCAAAGCAGTAAAAAACAATTGCAGCTGTTTTCACTCTCAGATGTTTTCCCAACATGTCTTTCAATTTGACTCCTGCAGGTAGCTCTCTATTGGAGAGGTGTTTTGTACAGTGGGGCTCTTCTGAAGATGACAGTTCTATGCAGGACACTGAGAGATTCTGTTCTCGTATTCTGGATCTGGGGATTTTACAGCCCTTCAGTGACTGCATTAGGGAGCCGTCCACAGGAAGTGACATCACAGATAAGCCCACTTTCAATGTATGACCATCCAGTTGTTTCTTGATTTAAAAAGTTCACCCAAAATGTCCAATGTGCTGTTCATTTGCCCGCTATAATGTTATCTATGAGGTAAGATATATGTGATTTTTTTTACGACAGAAGTTTTTAGCTGAAATTATATTCCTCTGTTATTTGTAAAATGCAAGTCACTGTATTTCACGTTTTGAGACTACAGACAAAACAAAATTAATAGGTTATTAGTTCATTTGTAAATGCTCACATAGATGTCATTATGCATTATTATGAGTTTCTTGCACAGACTGATTTAATCTTTCTTAAGATTGCAATTTATTAACCGGAGCCACTTATATTAATTAAGTCACATATATTAATTTTTTTATACTTTATTAATATATTAATAACATTTTACCTGTATGTTTTTTAATTTACTCTATTATATTTATACTGTGGCTTATATAAATAAATGTATACGGTTTCAATAAAAAAGTAGCATTAAGAAACAATTTATAATACATTATTTAAACTAATATAATTTTCTAGCAGGAACGTAAATGTATCCTTCCTGATTATAATTATTTCGTAAATAATTATAATTATTATATAATTTTTTTTCTATAAATATTACAGTCTGAAACCATGCATCATTTAGTGCAGGTTTGTCTGTGAGCTCAGCACTGAATTGCATTAGGAAGAAACAGAAAAGCTGTTGATGAGTGTTACTAAAACTGTGCCAGATTTCACACATTTTTTTATCACTTTGCTGAACAACCTACAGAGTGAATTCTGCCCGAGCAGATGTGAGATGAGCTCAGCGGGGTAACTTTGTGCCGTTGTTTGATACAGAGGAAGCAATGTACATTGTGTTTTTACGCTCTTGTGCACAACAATATAGTGAGGTCTTCAAATTAAAATTTTTTTTTTTTTGTCCTGCTAAGCATGTTGGGATTCTCAGTTCAGTGTTATCATGCGATATATGAATGTACAGCTTGTTTCTGTTTGGCCACCCCATGTGACCTGAACAGAACGAGTCTCTTTTTTCCCCCCTTTTGCTCCTCCAGCCAAAGCAGATTTGTGTCTGAACAGATGAACGTTTTACATTGCTTCTATAACTCTCCCCATCCATGTTAATACACACAAGCACACACCTCCTGACATGCTTCAGCAGTGTGAACACACATTTTATGGTGTGTGGATATGTATTTATAGACCCTTTCCACAAACATGGATAAATACTGTGCTTGTGTGTGCTTAAATGGACACATCTGCATGCATAAGCCATCTGACCGGATTACGTAAGATGGGTCACGTGGGTTTTGTTGCTGTCCCATCTTTGTGTTTATTTCTGAAGGTAGCAAAGACTGAATTCATTAGCGTTTTTTTCTTCTATACAGCTGTCTATTTGTGTATTTTTACACACACATACTGTATGAATTAATTTCTGTCACCCATCCATATGTAGCACATAATTTGGAATGTTTTATACTATCTTTGCTAGTAAAAACAGCACCATAGACTTTAGTTTGACTCATGTGATTCACCCTGTCAGGCTAAAAGCCAAAAAACGTCTCCTAATGGCATTGGAAATTGTCTTTGTTTTATTGTGCAAATGAGAATGTAAATGAGGTGGTGCTGTATTAATAATCATCTGCAGAAGATACATACAATTATGCATCACTCACTACATTTGAATGAAGCATAAAATATCTTCCAGTTCCAAAGTATTATTTCAAAGACACTTCCATACACCTCTGTTGATTAATTTAACCATCCCTTATTATTTTATTATTCTTTTGCCAGAGCAGTTTTTTTCTCTGAATCTGTCATTGACCCTTGTTCAGCAAGCAGCCATTAATTTCTCCCTTTCCATAATGTAACAAAACCCATTTTAATGTTTTCTGTTCTGTTTTGTTCTGGTCTGTTGTACACTTTTCAGTTTCTATTTAGACAGTGAATCACAGCTCAACTCAGACTAAAGATTATCTTTTTAAAGCTGGTTCTTTTCCTTAAGCGTGTTTTCTGCATTAAAATTAATCCAAAAATTAATTCAAAATTATTTTTGACAAACAATGTGAATGAAGTATGAGATTAATATAGAGTTTAGATAAAGCAACTATTTAAAATGTTAAGATGGCTAAAAATTGCTCTGGTTTTTTTTTTTACATGGCATCAAATGCATTTAAAACATATGTAACCTGATTTTTTTCTTGATTGTGGTGGGTACCTTTTCATCCAGATTTTTTTATTACGTTTCACTATTGCTGAAAGGGACATCTGGTGGCCGAGGTTGAAACCGCATGCTAATATTAGCTAGCTGTCATTTTATTGTGTTGCCTCTTGAAGAGAAAGGTTTTTTAAAAAGTAAGCAAAAAGTGTTTGAAAAGAGAAAGAAAACAAAAACAAGAAATCCCACTAATAACATTTAATTGTGGAAAAGTGCAGATTGGATACTCAAAAAGGGTCTCAAAACAAAGTTGTGAGTAAATTAGTCTTTATTTCTAAAACCATTCACAATGGCCCTGTTGTGATGGCAGAGCGTGACTTAATACTGTGATTTCACTGCCTGTGATTTCAATGAGACATAGAGAGCATTATTGTTATTATGTGGAATCATTGTCTAGAGACGGATTCATTATTTCATTCCACCATTTGCCACAAACACAGAGAGATCATTTATTACATCATATCTGTCTATTTACCTATCACTCTGTGTCTAACCATGTTTGTTGTCTAACTTCAATCTGTCTGTCTATATGTCTGTCCTGACATATTTATATTTCTTAAGAATCTATGTAGATGTGTTGTATTTACTTCTTTAATTTTCTGACTTTCTGATTTGGGACTCAAATAAACCACATTTTATGTAATGGCTACTTTCCTGTACACATATGCACTCAGACGTACATGTAGACAATTTTACAGATGTGACACTGCACCATTAAACCTGTCATAAATGTCTTTTTAAATAAGATATTTACAACACCTGAAAGCTAAATAAATAAGATTTCAGCTGATTTGCTATATGGTTGAACACAAAATTTGGATAATGTTTGACTGATACAACTATTTAGATTAAGTCAGGACACTGAGTGTTCATAAAAAAGAAAAAATTATTTAGAAAATTACCTTTAAAGTACTGCAGTCTATTTGAAACCTTTAGGAATGCGTATTACTAATCATAAATGAAGTTTTAATATATTTACAGTAGGAAATTTACGAAATATCTTTAGAACTTGGTCTTTGCTTATACTAATGATTTTTGGCATGAAAAAAAAAATCTATAATTTTGACTCTATCCGTGCAACATAAGACCAGGTCCAGTGCCACATATTACAAGTACTGTACATGTATGCACAGAAATTATCTTTGTTCATTTGCAATCAATTATTAACCAGAAAAACGGTGCATTATACAGCCTTGTTATACCCATTTGTAGAATTTACCTTTGGAATATGAACAATCATGCAGTGCAACACTGCAGCACGTCTTATCCGAATATCATGTTCACTGCATGCCTAAGCAAACCCCCACTGATGTGAATAGACAGCCTCGCGAATAGCCTTTCAGTTTGTATGTTTGAGCATGCTGGTAGTGTCAGCAAGACTAATGCAGTGTATAATTCCTGGTTTGGTGAGTGGTGTTTTTCTTTCAGTCTACCAGCAGAGGTCCCTCTTTACACACAGTACTGCCTCCAAATATCATTTTTTTCTTGATGTTTAATCAAGAAAGAAACCCCAGGAACAGGAGGCTAATTTTAGATTCTTGTATGCTTTTTACATTTTTTTCTTGCCATAATCAGCTCTTTTAATGCCAGCTCTCTGTTTCTGTTGCATACTTACAGAAGGATCAACTGTACACCTGGACTCCAATGGGTCAGCATGACATCAGAATACCTGGGCGGTTGCAAAGAATGTGGCTTCCAACACTCGCTGCTGCACAGGTGCGAGTATGAGATCAAACATGATTTTATATGCCCACAGTGAGGATATACTGTAATTATTGGCATTTTTTACTGCCATGCTTGTGATAAAATGAAATAAAATTTGGTACAATCCTGTTATAATCATTCTACATCACTTATAAAACATCTTGGATGTTTGCTATTTAAATTCCATGGAACAATTCCATCTCTATGATACATTTAATACTATTTCATTGCCAGTCTGGCAGTGTCAACACAATACATTTTTGTAAGGGTAACAATAAATGTTCCAAAAAAGACCATAGCAATAGATTTTTTGGACATAATGGTAAATGTCTTGCTATCACCGTCTGACACACCATAAGTGTATCAGACAAATATTATGGTGTGATTGGACATAGTTATTGCCCATGGTAAAATAGTGTTTTTTCAGAAATGTAATATGAAAAGCGTATGGTATTATATACAGTATCAATATATTGGGTTAACAATATCTTATACTGTATAATAACTGTACCATTGAACCACCTCAGAATAATACTACTGCCTGATTCTATAGCACATTTTTATAAAATGGTTATTTAATCAAACAAATTAGTTTTTGTCTACTATGCCATTATGTCTATGCTGGTTTGGATAAACTCTCAACTAATTTAAAATTCCCAACACCCTCCTGCCGCTCATAATGTATTTAACACCTCACAAGCCACACTTGTCTTTAGTGTTGCTATGAGACCCTCTGTAAATAGCATCCTAACAGCATCTTATCCAGATCTAAACATCTGTCCAACAGACAGTGGCTGCCATTGCATTATAAGATTCACCGTGTTTGAGTTCTGAAATGATAAATGACTGCTCGCATTCCAATGTTCAAAGCACACACGCAACACCTTATGTTGCAGTTTATTGCTCATGTTTCTGGTTGGAATATTCTTTAATGTGATTTTGTTGCAATTTGGCCTCTAGTGGTTATGTTGACACTTTCACTATAAATATGTCTTGTTTAATGTAATAATTTGCAAAAACTACAGTAAAGTACTGTAGATAATGCCCTGGTACATATGACTATATCAAATTGCACGAAGGAACTTTGTTGGCTACTAATCAGTCTAGAATTCTTGAGGCCTGGAGGTCTGGAGCCACAATTTTCCAAACCTCCCTGACAGTGGAAGAGGATTTTGTGAATGAAAGCGTCTCCTCAAACCCATGTCAATCTGACAGGGCCCAACATGTAACCAGACTCCATGTGTGTGATATGTTCTCGGTTCCCCCCCCCCCAACCCTTCGCACAGATCCACACAAGCTCTTTGAAGCCGTTTGAAGCTGTGTAATAGAAAGGCAAAAACCCTTCCCTCCTCATTCCCAGAGACTCTGCGGCTCGCTTTTTAGGAGTCCTCAGAGACGACTTCTGGAGTCTAGACTTGTTGGACTTCCTTGACCCTCACTGCCAGATTGTATGTGTGCGTGACGAAGTTCGTCTTTGTGTGTTTATTACCATGTTTTTGTGTTTGCCAAGTGCATCCCTTGTGTGTCAACTTTAGCACGTCTGGCTGTGGCGGTTCATTCATTTCCCTCGGTTCACTTTCTTGCCTCCAACCAAGGAAGCACTGCTATGTTTTCCTGATCAGCCAAAGTGCTTTTATTGACTTGTGGGATGCCACATGCGTGCCTGGTCTGTGTTATTAAGAAGCACAGCCCCTTATACACAAACACACACTCACTCTTACCATTCCTCAGAAAACAGAGTCTCAGAGGAGAAACTAACATCCGCTAAAACAAGGCACTAACTCATGCTAGTACGATCGCATGTGACAGGAGGTGTCTGTGTTTTTCATTCCATGCTGCTGTTTCTTTTTAAAGATGTGAAGACTCTCTTTTCTCTATCCTGCTCTCCACAGGATGGATCTACGGGGCAATCTGGAAGTGTTCTGGAAGGGTCTTCCGTTTCCATTCAGGAGCTAGAGCAAACAATTGAAGAGTTACTTGAGAAAATATCAGAAATAGAAAAAGACAATCATGTTTTGGATGGAAAGCCAGGAAGGAAGGATCAAGAAGTGGCTGGTTTTAATCAAACCACCAAACAGACTAAAGTAAACGGACAGCGTGTTCTGCATCACGTGAAAGCCATTCAGACCTCACCTGTCGAGGAAGCCTTCAAATTTCCAGTGCCTTTATCAAACCAATCACAAACTCCCAAATTTAGTGACAGTGCCACTTCACCAATGGGACTGCCCTATACCTGTAGCTGCCAAAGAACTACTTCATTATCAACACCACCACCCCCTCCCCTCCACCCACAACCTCCACTTCCAGGTATGGTTCCCCCCCCTCCTCCCCCTCCACTCCCAGGTATGACCCCACCCCCGCCTCCCCCTCCTCCTGGCTGTGGACCTCCACCGCCCCCTCTACCACCTGGGTTTGGGCCTCCACCACCCTTCATGGGTTTGGGGCCACCCGGCATGGCACAGGAGTCTGTCCCCCTGAAGGCTATCATTGAGCCTCCACGACCAATGAAACCACTCTACTGGACCCGGATTCAGCTACATGCCAAAAAGTAATCACGTGCCTTGTTAATTGAACGTAATATGCATTTGCTGCATCTATGGTGAATTTTTGTGTTTCACCATGACTATGAACACACTGACAGCAGATAAATCAAAGTGATGTTTTTCCCCCCCCCCTTCTTTTTAGGGATACCAAAAGTGCTTTGGTGTGGGAGAATGTTCAAGAGCCATCAGTAGACTTTGATGAATTTGTGGAACTGTTTGCCAAAAGTGCAGTCAAGGAAAAGAAGAAACCTATCTCAGATACAATAACCAAATCAAAGGCCAAACAGGTGAGATGACCCTACTGCACCCACATTAGCCACTTTTCCACTTCCAGGGCAGAGTAGGGCCAATAGTATCGGACCTCAAGCAATGCGGCCTAAATAATGCTGCATTTCCATTGTCGGGTCACACTTAACAGACCTCTCTGGATCAGCATTATTAAATTTCACAAGTGAGAGCAAATACTGTAAAAATTAACATTAGGTCTACAGACTTATTAGACTCTAGCATCAAGATACTGTATAACCAATAATTTACATGTAATAATTTAATGAATTGTGTTTTAAGATCAAGTTTTTTTATATATTTAAAATTTTTATCATATCATTTCATATAAAAAATGTTGATATTAGTTGCTAGACTGATATAAAAACATGGAAAATGAGCAGTGGTGCCAACTGCTTTCTGACTCAGACTTCGTTCATGACTACTTCAGAAGCCCTAGCTGGCCTGCTTTGATCCAAGGTATTTAGCCGGCCAAAAAAACGCTGGCTATTTACTAGGAAATGCCCAGCGAGGCCCGATCAACCCTGGAAGTAAAAGTGAAAATGCAACTAGCCCTGGCACACACTAGCACACACACACTTTTGGCTAGACGGTGGAAACGTGGCTAATTCAACATTTCTTTTTAGTGGGACATTTATTGGGCCCAACTATTAGGTCAGGCCATACCTCTTTTCCACTAAAATACTTTGTGTTCTAGAGCTATAACCCATTCTTGGCCCGTTCTGTGCAGAAGTTGTACGGGCAGTGCAACACTTATGTTTCGCTTTTCACACAATGCCAGGGGTGATCTTACATTCAGGCAACTCTTGAATAAATTGACAGCAACTGAAATCTAAAACTCACCTGCAATCTTGAATGCTGGCCTCTCTCTCTAATGCATAGATTTATATATTTAGACATACTGAGCAATGTAGTGTAAAGTTATTGGATTTCTTAATAAGCATTTTAGTATTTCTCCCACTCAATTCAAGTCCGGCAGTTTTATAGTGCAAGACTTTAATAGACCCATTTCATGTGGTAGAAACACATGGAACAAGATTTGATACCAGCCTGGAACTCGCATCTAAATCGTGCTGGTGGAAAAATGCTAATATCGAACCCTATTAGCCCCCTCCCTTATCTCACCTCCCGGGACAACATTCCCGGTTGTCTGCCCCTGAAGAAGCTCTACCCACACCCCAGCTCACCACACAGAAAACCATTAACACTGATTTCACACGCACAGCTTGTGAATCAGAGCCTTACAGACATTCAGTAAATGTTATAAGCTCTACTTAATGTTCCCTCAACCAAAGTGTGACTGAGAGACTCTTTGATAAGGCTGTTTACCATCAGAAACAACCCAGGCATCTACCACATCTGAAGCTAATCTCCCTCTCTCTCTTCCTCTCTGGTAGTTGTGTGAAATTAGTCACTGGTGAGAGTTTTGTGGCTCCTTCTTTTGGAGTTAAACTGATTTCTAATAACAGTGCATTGCTACACAACAAGCACATTACAAACGGCATCACAATGTATTAAGCTCTGATTTTCTATGTATTAGATTGAAATATTTCATGTTGTAATCAAGAAGATAATATACGTTGGACTTAGTAAGGACATAAATAAATTTTGATTATGATGAATTTATGATGGGGCCTCACGGTGGCGCAGTGGATAGCACGTTCGCCTCCCAGCAAGAAGGTCGCTGGTTCGAGCCTCGGCTGGGTTAGTTGGCTTTTCTGTGTGGAGTTTGCATGTTCTCCCCGTGTTGGCGTGGGTTTCCTCCGGGTGCTCCGGTTTCCCCCACAAGTCCAAAGACATGCGGTATAGGTGAATTGGGTAAGCTAAATTGTCCGTAGTGTATGAGTGTGAATGGGTGTGTATGGATGTTTCCTAGAGATGGGTTGCAGCTGGAAGGGCATCCGCTGCGTAAAAACATATGCTGGATAAGTTGGCGGTTCATTCCGGTGTGGCGACCCCAGATTAATAAAGGGACTAAGCCGAAATGAAAATGAATGAACTAAGCCGAAATGAAAATGAATGAATAAATGAATTTATGATGGTTTCTACACAAAAAAAACCTTCTTCTTTCTAAAACAAACACACACAAAATCATTAGGTCACTCTTAAACAAGTATAGGACCCCAAACCTTTCAACATTTTTGTATGAATTGATTTATGTGAAGGTGTTTAGTTACGACAGTGTTTAGCACTGTCGCCTCACAGCAAGAAGGTTGCTGGTTCATGTCTGAGCTGGGCCAGTTGGCATTTCTGTGTGGAGTTTGCATGTTCTCCCCATGTTTGCTTGGGTTTCCTCTGGGTGCTGGGTCCTGGTTTTCCCCACAGTCCAAAGACATGCTGTGAATTGGGTAAACAAAATTGTCCATAGTGTATGAGTGCGTGTGTGAATGTGAGAGTGTATGGGTGTTTCCCAGTACCAGGTTGTGTCTGGAAGGGCATCCGCTGCGTAAAACATATTCTAGAATAGTTGGTGGTTCATTCGGTTGTGGCGACTCTTGATAAATAAGGGACTAAGCCGAAGGAAAATTAATGAATGAATGATATGTGTATGTCTCATGATATTTAACACATTTGTCATACATTTGCTGTAATACCATTTGTTATTGTTACAGACAGGTTGCATTCAAGTAACATCTAACTGAAGTAATCTGGTGTTGTGCACAGTCATGGTTTCATATAGTAATACTAATGAACTTTGAAATTCATATACTGTATCAATTTATCACCATATGGTACTTCTAAGAATTCAGTGGCAATATTTCTTCTGGATGCTTTTCTAATGTAGTTTTGTGGATGTATCATATGATGACCATGTCTTTTTTGAAGTACTTTGCAAATTTATTATCAGAATCCTATGGTATCACCTTCCAAAACATCAGTGTGCCATTCATTAGTACTGTTAAATGTGCCATACATATACAGTATGCATATACATATACATACTGTATATAAGGCATTATTAGAATATTACTATTATACTATTACTATTATACAGTGGTATTGTCTACAAATAGGATAGATAACCAAATAAGTGTTTTATCATGTAAATATTACAAAAATTGTATTGTATGAAAAGTGTTTGCGCTCTCTCTCTCTCTCTCTCTCTCTCTCTCTCTCTCTCTCTCTCTCTCTCTCTCTCTCTCTCTCTCTCTCTCTCTCTCTCTCTCTCTGTGGTCTGTAAGATCTGAGGAATGGGAGGGGGGTCTGTATTGAGTTAAAACCCACAACCCTCAAACCACCAGCCAACCCAGCGACTCCAGTCAGCCTAGTGTGGTCATGCCACACTTTGTGTGTGTGTGTGTGTGTGTGTGTGTGTGTGTGTGTGTGTGTGTGTGTGTGTGTGTGTGTGTGTGTGTGTGTGTGTGTGTGTGTGTGTGTGTGTGTGTGCAAGAGAAAGAGAGAATTGGTGGGTGTGTGTGCATTAGATAGCCTCTTCAGAACAATTGCTTTAGGCCTACCATTAGAGTTAGCACATATCACTTAAAATTACCATGTTAATATAATAAATTGCCCCTACTATTATTGCACCTTTCACATGAATAAGATATATGAATTAAAATCAACTGCCCTGCGCTACATTTGCGCCCACATAATCATGTTAATTTTATGAATCATATTCATTTTACAGCCCATTGCTTTGGCAGTAGTTATCTGGTCCTTTAGCTGGTAGTTACTGTATGACCACCGAACCGCTGTCCTCCCTCATACAGCAGAATTCATGCTTCCCACCAAGACTATATGCTGAAGTATGGAATCAATTCTCATTGGTTGGTAAGCGTCTGGTTTGAGATGCAGCTCATCACAGGCATGAGTGTGTTTCCCACATCATTAACGTAGCACACCACTCTGCAGTCGCGCTGTGTTTAGTGGTTGCAAGCCCTGTGGAGATAATGAGAGCCAGCAGCTTTCTGATGATCACACTGGGCCGCCATCACACTCTTTCAAGTGTGGCCTGTTCTAGAAGGTTTTCATGGCTGCAAATTCTTTCCAGCAATCAGAATTAGCATGTTGTTAATGGTCGGTCTTGAGTGAAGATGGCACTTGTTCTGTATTTGAGAATGGCCTGAAGATGGTCACCTACGGAGAACCCGTGGAGGGGTAAGCTGTTGGTGAGACCACTTGAAACAACACACAATATGTCTTAATTGTGTTAAAGGTGGCATTGAATTAAGTTTCAACTTTTGTAAATTGTTTTTAGTTTGTGTTGTGTTTGCCAGCTCACATTGAAGTTGAAAAGAAAACATTCAGCAGGTTTTTTTATAAACTGTCTGAATGTTTTATGTGCCATAATTAACCTGTTTGAATTTCGTGCCAGTTTACATGTTACCAGGCACTTCTTCACATGTGCCCTCTTCTAAAGCAAACTATGGACTCCCTCCTAACACACCGTTTTTGTAAACAGGGAGCAAAGCGGCTAACAAAGGTTCTTTTTGTTTTTATGCATTTTAACAATGAAGCATTCCTGGAATGCAGTCTGCTCAGTGTTCAGATGTAGAGGCTCACAGGTGCCCTTACACAGAGTCCCAGCATCAGAAGAGGCAACAGCGAAATGTATTAGTTTTATAAATGAAGGGAATGTCCCAGAAAAACTTGCTTGTATATGCAAACATTTTTCGCTGGACTACTTTACGATCTCAGTCAGTACAAAGCTGTACTCATATCAAAATTGCATTTAAAAATGCAGCTCTACCTACAATTTGTCTGAAAGGTGTAAGTAATTTTTATGTATAATTTGTGTTTGTTTTGTTTGGTTATTGTTATCAAACGCCCGCTTCAGTTCACTCCTATTTAGAATCAGATCATCATCCTTCATGTCCATAGCTGTGTGTGTGTGTTGTTGTTGGTTTTCACACTAACCAGCTCAGAAACTGTCTATTAGTTGTCACTTTTCAAAAGAATGGATGTTTGTTTAAATATATGATAATTTAAATGATAATGGTGGGCCGCAATGATAAATTATACAGTATGTGCCGATTATACACACGGGTGTTGGCTTAGCACAATCTCACATTTTGGCATTATAATGTGGAAACCGCTTCAAATACTCCTTGTCATATCGACAAAATTCAGCAGAAGCTGAATTTGGGTGTCTGATGGTACCTTTAGGGTGTGTTTTGTGCTGCAGAAACGCCAGCTGAGTGTTTTTTTCTGTTATTGTTAATGGAAGTGGAGCATTTTTAAAATGCCAGCTGCATTGCCAGGCACTTTTTAAATGCTTTGATAGTTGGAGAAGCGCTCACAGATGTTTTTAGAACAGCACTTGTGTTTCTGCTGCACAAAGAATGCTTCAATGGACACGCACAGTTGATGAATGAAGATGAATACCTAATATGAATGAGAATGGCCTGAAGATGCTCACCTACATAAAACTAGTAGAGGGCAAAGCTTGAGGAATGTTTTATCCTTAAAAAACATATTAGTGAAAATATATACAGAGTGTGTGAGACATACTTTGAATCCAAGGACAACTCGGGCTTGTTTAGAAATGCCAGATTTGAAGAGGCTGTCAGAAAATGTCAGAATCTAATCCAGTTTAATTCAACCGGACAGGTCTGTCATTTGCATAATGACTGTGGTGTTCTTTTGCAGTGCCAGAAATTGGAGTAAGTAAAGTTATTTTGATATATGTGGATGCTATGCATGAAAGAATGAGAGAAGGAGACCTCTCCATAATACCATATGAGGAAACAGTCATAAATACGCATACTTTGGCTTTGTTTTTGGCTTCCTTATTAGGCCAAAGTACCTCTGCATGCTATTAAATTTATGAGGGCAGCCAGATGAAGTACTGTGTTTATGTATTTTTGTCACCAGCAATAATATTCAGGGTAAACCTTTGCTTTTAAATAACTGTATGTTTACTGCAGTCACAAAATGTGTCCTCTTTCTTTCTCTTACTCTCAGGTAGTCAAGCTGCTGAGTAACAAACGTTCACAGGCGGTGGGGATTCTGATGTCCAGTCTTCATTTAGATATGAAAGACATCCAGAATGGTGAGCAACTCAAAGATTTTTTTTACACTCATTATGCCCATTTACAGTGTTGTGTGTGTGTGTGTGTGTGTGTGTGGTGGGGGTGTGTGTGTG
>CAIGQW010053273.1:1380869-1392080 GCA_903798125.1 Danio choprae | reverse complement strand
AGAAAAGAATGAATGAATGAATGGTGGCGCAGTGGGTAGCACAATCACCTCAGAGCAAGAAGGTCACTGGTTCGAGCCTCGGCTGGGTAAGTTGGCATTTCTGTGTGGAGTTTGCATGTTCTCCAGGTGTTTGCGTGGGTTTCCTCTGGGTGCTCCGGTTTCCCCCACAAGTCCAAAGACATGCGGTACAGGTGAATTGGGTAAAACACTAGCTGTGCATATAGCCCATTGGTTGCTATAGGGCTTCCTACATACATGTCATGGTGTTGCTAGGGCTTTTGGGGTGGTGTGGGTGGTTGCCAGTGTGTTAGTGTGTGGTTGCTATAGTATTTTGGGTGCTTGCTAGAGGGTTACTAAGTGGTTAACAGGCCTTACGTTTTGGTTTCCATAGTGTTGCTCTTTGGTTTCTAGCATGTTACGAGTTAATAAATGGTTGTTAGGTTCTATCAAGTTTGGGTTGTTGTCTGGTTGTTGTTGCGTGAGCTCTAGTGTGTTCTGAATGGTTTCTACTGTAGCTGGTTTCAAGTAAGTTTCCTTGTGGTTTCTAGGGTGCTCTGGGTTATTGTGTTGTAGTTAATACAATAGGTTTGTCCCAAATCACGTTTGTGCACTTTTCTACGTCATGTTGTAGTATAAAAAGTCTAAACAGTGCATTCACACCAAAAATCTAAAAAGAATAAGTGCACTTTCAATACAGAGATTCAACCAATAAAAATACGTTTGGAATGCTGAACGCTTCATTCACTCAAAGGTGGCAGCTTTGCTCATTTAGTGAAAGGGGTGGAACTATAATTGGATAAGTTTGGATTGCTTTATTTATTTAGAATTTTGCAAGCAATGATTACATCAGCTCTTGTTGGTGAATGCAGTTCTACTAGTGAATATTTGTTGTTTGGTCTTTTTTTTTTTTTTCAATAATTTGGCGACCAGGTTTGAGCCTCGGCTGGGTCAGTTGGCATTTCTGTGTGGAGTTTGCATGTTCTCCCTGTGTTCGTGTGGGTTTCCTCCCGATGCTCCAAAGACATGCGCTATAATTGAATAAACTAAATTGGCCGTAGTGTATGTGTGTGAATGCGAGAGTGTATGGGTGTTTCCCAGTGATGGGTTGTAGCTGGAAGGGCATCCGCTGTGTAAAACATATGCTGGATAAGTTGGCGGTTCATTCCGCTGTGGCGACCCCTGATGAATAAAGGGACTAAGGAAAATGAATGAATTTGGTGCCACTAAACGTTGATTGGGTAACGGTTTGAATTTCTGGTAAATAAAAAACCCCTTTGGGATGACACTAAACGTATGCACTACACTGCTGAGATTGTCATTTAGGAAGCAATTAATGACTTTTTGGCAATGTAGGGGATTGCTAACGGTTTACTCTGTGGTTGCTGGGGTGTTCTGAATGGTTGCTAGTCGGTTGTCAGATGATTGGTAGGAAATTCTCTGTGGTTGTGGAAATTGTTGTGATGTTTTGTGGTTTCTTGGGTGTTCTCAATTGATTGCAAGGTACAGTAGGTTTGAGGAATGGCCCAAACTTGTATGACTTTCTATGTTTAGAAAGTTTCAAAGTTTAGACCAGTTTGTGCCTATGACCTTTGTTATTTACATTTAGATTAGAATGCGGTCTATATTGTAACAGTTAATAAACTGCAAACCAACAATGAAGTTCAATCTCTAAATCTCCTCATGTAACAGCCTCCATCACATAATTTCACATCTTTCTTCACCAAGTCAATTTTAGTTATCTTTGGTGTTCATAGCACAAATGATGATGTTGGAGCCACACATCAAATTGCAATATGCTCAATGACTTAAACACTTGAGTATGAGCTGTAATGGTAGCAATCACAGCTACCAATCATGATTTTCTAGAAGAACAAATGTATTGAGAAACATTTTAAATCAGTTTAATGAGCTGTAGATCTCATGTTGGGGCCAGAGGAGGTGGGAACTGAAGTGATCTGTGTTTTGGGGATTCTCTGGTTGCACAGAATTGGGGTTGCTGATTGGTATGAAAAAGCGTAAGAACACTGGGCTCGTCATTCAATTTATTAGTGAATCGCAGGAGACTCTCCAAGCAGCAGTAAATGAAGTGACACTGACATTACTGCGGTAATGACTTCAGAGACCCGCTTCTCCATCTGCAGTCACACTATGCCTCATCAAATGTTCACAAAGAGAATATTCACAAATATGATTCACAGTGATCTCCTCTTTGATATTTTATGTCAGCGGATTACAGCAAGCTTATGTACAGTCGGATTTTGAAGGGCTCATGTTTGTCATAAAGATCATAACCTGAAAAGACCTTCAAAAGATTCGGTTTGCTTCAAACTGGAACTAATCTTTGATAAACTTTTTATGGTAGCATGTTTCATTCGATGACAAGCAGTACATATACATATTTTAAAAGTATAAAGCAATAGACGGTGTCACATTTACAATGTTTCTGTCCTTTTACCCCCACAGCCAAAACAGAGCTGGAGCTCCAGGAAAAACAGCTCACTGACACGCAGAGGATGTAAGTTTTCTTGCTGTTGTAATTGAGCCAGTTCTCTTGTTGATTTACTGCATCATATTGGTCATGTTTTCTCTGAGTGTGTCCATCTCTCCTTCACTCTCTTTACTACATATTTCCATCACTCTAATAGTGCAATTCACTCATATTGATTGACACTTAGTAGATTGTCTCTTTTCAAAATCTTGGCTCTCAGAGTGAAAAAAAAAAGCAAATATTACACGTCAATTAATTTGAAAGATCTTTGTGTTCATCGTCTGACTGCCGCAGTTTCTTCTAATGCACACCAAAAGATTGATGTGGGTGAAAAAGAAATTACACTTGTCGTTCTTTGTGTAAGAGCATTATTTTTATAAGCGAACATTTCACATGCTTGAAGCAAGCCGATCAATTTCACAATTCCTCAGTGTAAACTTTCTAATCTTATTTAGTAATATTTTGTTCATAGTGTCATGTTTTTCTCTGAATGCTCTCCAGTTTTCTGGAGCTGAGCGTGTTTTTCTCGGTCAAGCCTAAGGCGGGAGAGAAAGAGGTTTCACCGAACACATTCTTCACAGTGTGGCACGAGTTTTCGTCAGATTTCAAGGAGCTGTGGAAAAGAGAGAATAAAAACCTCCTGCAGGAGCGGTGAGGAGTAATTTGCTTCTTGTTATCATTTCGTTTGCCTGATTGTTTTCACTCATTTTTTTTTTTTGCATACCTTTTAGGTTAAAAGCTGCAGAAGAGACTTTCAGGCAAGCACGAGAGAAGGCTACCTACAACGTAAAACCTAAACATGCATCAGGAATCGTACGTTTTACAAACATTACATGCATTTTTATTTTATTTTATTTTATTATAAGCAATTCACAACTCTAAATTCTTATTACTGCATGATGTTTTGTGGTTCTCCCCTCTCACAGAAAGCTAAGTTGGGACAGAAGATGTGAAATTCTGCTGTACCGAATCCCTGAAGACTCGTTTATGTGTCTGTTTGTTTTTTTATAAGTTACTTCAGCGTACACTTAATAGCCATGAGATTAAAAAGGTTTAATGTTATTTTATGATCTGAATACATTTGTCATTTCTTTATTTTCATGTAATGACAATCCAAGCTTGAAGTGCCCATAAAGTTCAGAAGCTTTACCTGTTTGGTAATACGTTATTTGAAGGGGCATTCATAAGACTGATGTGACAACTTTTTAATCATCACATGCCACGTCACAAATGTGGAGTTCTTATTCATGCTTATGACAACTGTCATTAAGTGTCATTAGATAAGTCAGGTATTTTTAAATGCAAAGATGACAATGTGACATAAACAAATATATAACAAATATAAACAAATATCACAACCTGTCTTTGACAACTTTACATTACCAAGACATCATAGCTTGTCATAAATCTGTCATAAGAATGATTCCCATGAGGCCATTATAAATGTATTGTTAATATTTTTCTGATCACTTTTTGTCAGTGGAACAAACTGAAATATGTCATTAAAATTTGTCAATACTCTGTCAAATAAATTTGTAACAGCGTGTATCACTGATGTTGAGGCAAAGAAAATATGAATGGCACTGTTACTGTATACAATTTATGACACAATTTTAATGGCCTCATGACACTCGCAAAGACAGGTTGTGATGTATTTGTTTATGTAAAGTTGTCATACCACAAGAGATTTCAAACAATGTCATCCTTGCATTTAAAAAGACCTAACTTAGCTAGTGACACATAAAGACAGTTGTCATAGACATGAATAAAATCTCCTTCATATTCAGGACGTGTCATGTCATGAATATAAAAGTTTCATGAAAGTCATGTGAACCCCTTGAAGAAAAGTGTTTACCCCCCTTTTTTAGGTCATACTCCTACAGTACATACTACATTGCTGCAACATCTATTTTATCCTCTGACAGAAGTGCTATTGTGAAAAACATGCTCTGATTGGTTAACTACTTGCAGCCCTGTCCGAAAAAAAACAAGCCAAAAAACATTTGTGTATGCCTATCAAGTGGGTAAGAAATGGGGAAAGTCTAAAAAGTTTTTTTGACACTAATATAGCTTGACAGTATTTTGACCCCGAAAGATGTATGCAAACACCTCTTTTTTTGTCTTTGTTATGACAGGAAAGTATTGACAGGAAGTGAAAATGGAGAGACAGGGGGGGTCAGGAAAGATTTGTGAGTAGAGATTCAAAAAATCGGTATAGCCACAGTCCAGTACCACTTTATGTCAGCGCAGTGTCCATTAGACTATCAGGTCTTAAAATGAACTGATTCTGATTCTTTTTCTTCTGCTTTTTTTTTTTTTTATCTCTTCTGGGTCAAAACTGACCTGATTATGTAACTATGGAATCACAACTAAAAGCCCAATATTATCTTTTCAATGAAACAAAATCATTTACGCAATTATTTTGGGGGGATGGAATTTACTCAACTGTTTAATATGAAAATGTAGCTAAATCATAGAAATAATGCCAGGACTAACATTGAAGAGTGTCTTTTGCTGGAGGGATGAATTTCCCTTTAAAACTAAAAAGAGTTTTTTTACAAATGCACTTTTATAATATTTCAATAGTATAATAGCTCAATGGCCAGCCCACGGAATATGTAAATGTGCACACTTATTTTCCCTTTTTTTATGTAGTGAAAGATGTGTTGTGTCATATGTATTTACATGGTGTAAAATACCATACTTAGGTGAAAAGATAAAAGCCATAATATTTAATTATTAAAAAAAAAGATCTCTGCCTTCGAATGTTTATGCTTACCTGGGTGTCACTGCCATTTAAGAAGAACTGAATACAAAACAATTATAATAATAATAAAAAAAGGCAATATCCAGATATGTTTGTGTGTTTATGTGGCTCCAAAGGTTACACCTAAACTATTCTTTAAATTTATATATAATTTAATTTCCTCTTCAGGTGTTTATCTACTTCAGCCTGTGAAATTTACAGTGCACTGAGAGATATATTGTGAGTTTCTGTTACAACAGAACAGTTGCTGAGAAACATATGCAAATATTACGCCATTTTTCATATTGTGTGTACAGCTGTTGTCAGTAGTACATTAACCTTTATGATTTAGCTAAATGTATTTTCTATTTAAAAAAGCTGACAGCTTTGTATTTCATGCATGGTTATTGCTGTATGCGTTATGCAATTAAGAAATGAACAGGATCAGCATGGTGTAGAATAATGTGGTGTTATTTCCAAGAGAAATTTGTAAGAGAATTATAGAAACAACAAAGAAGCATATATTGAACTTAATCTTCATGTGCGAGCGGTCTTTTTTGGCTCGAGACTTCAAGTTTCATTCACTTCCGTTGATTTGTATACGTTAAAAAACAACTTTTTGTGCTGCTTACTGTTGCAAACTGATCTTTTCTTATTATATTATTCTACTTTTTAAGTATAGTCATGAACACACTTGTTTGTAGAGCAAGTAGTTTGACCGTTTACTGCCATTCATGATTCCTAGTCATTTCTCATAGATATTTACATTAAATGTCACCTACGCTATTGTTGTCTATTGGAAGGAAGGCATCAATAGAGCCGGCATTTTAGTACAGGGTAGCGCTCCTCTGAAATGAATGTGGGACCAAGGTGCGGTGGAGGACTGGCCATCCGGAGCCATAGATATATAAACATATATACATATAAGGAGGGAGTGATTTTGGGGTGGACAGCATGGACATTGAGGTGCAGGAACTGTTATGTTAACAGGCACCTTTTAAGTTACTTCAAAAACTAGCCGTTACTTCACTTAGCCGACAATAATAAGTTTCTGGCATCAGCGTATTGCTGTCATATTTCATTTACATTGTTTGCTGATTTTATTCAACAAAACAAGCATAAGCCTAGAATTTAGTGCAAGCTGGTGTTACTTTGCCTCATAGTCAGTGCAATAAGTAACTGTATTATCATTAATAACGTTGTTTAGCACAAAAGTTTGTAACATACAAAATTGTAAACAATGAAATCTTACCTATGAAATGTTCTGCCTTTATGCTTTGTTTTCTTGGTTTGCTCGTTACTACACCTGCACACAGCGCAAAAGTCCAGCATCTTCAGATTGGCTTTAGTCTTGACTAAGTGCAGTTGAATGACTTTTGTCCTGAGAGCACTGTACAAATGTGGCGTCAGTATTGACGCATGCTCAGGGATATGCAATATCTAGTGTATATATCTATGGTCATTTCTCCCACAGGCAGCTGAATCGGAAGTTCTAAAACAATCGCAAAACCGAGCACACTTCCACATTGCAGAATAAGGTAAAAAAAAAAGCAAAACTCAGATTATAATGTGAAATAATATAGATTTATTTTTTTTTATAGAATTTTCATTATATATTTTACATTTATATTTATAGATTTTTCTATGGTTGATTTGACATAAATTCCTTTATCTACACATTTTTTGCTATTTTGTTAAATATTGTCATTATGAAAATGCGTCTGTTAAACATTAAGGTAAAGATTTATAACATTACCATTCTCTATGTTGTGCACATTGTGAATCATCATAACTCATCATGACATAATAACAGGCTCAAAGTCTCTATGGGGTTGATCAAAGTGGGCCCAGTCTGGACGAACTGAAACCAACAGAATCATTTCCATCAGATGTAGCATGTCCAATGGCAGCACCAAGTCAAAATATAGTTTATCCCCCACTGTCCTTAGTCAAAATAAAGTGGACCCCCCCTGTAATGTCTTGTCGATAAGGTCCACAGTCACCCAGCATCCTTTCATGTCCTCTCCTGTCCTTCATTAGCGCTGATGTAAACAACGGCTGGGTAAAGGTAAGACAAGATGTTGAAGATAGATGGTGGTCAGACCCTTTCCACTGATCTCAAGTATTAAGACTAAAAGAGTGCAACAGTGTTCGTCCATTTTGTTTTTCAGTGGCCTTGCTTCTGGAAGTATTTGTCCCATAAGTATTTTTAAAGTCTGTTAAAACATTATAGGCCTATGCCATGAAACCAAACTAAATACACTGGAAAAAAAGACTCAAGAAGCTTTTTCAAAGGCCTGTTAAAATAAAAAATAAAAATAAAAAGATTGTTTTGTTTTTATAAATAGAGTTTTTCTTCAAAACAATCTGCCAATGGAGTCAAATAATTTTTTATTAATTTTTTTAAAGATTATTTTACCACATTGGCAGGTTATTTTGCTTGTTTTAAAGAAAACCCAAGTTAATTTTGACATTTCATTCATTCATTTTCTTTTTGGCTTAGTCCCTTTATTAATCTGGGGTCACCACAGCAGAATGAACCACCAACTTATCCAGCATATGTTTAACGCAGCGGATGCCCTTCCAGCTGCAACCCATCACTGGGGAAACACCCATACATACTCAATCACACACATACACTGTTTAGCTTACCCAATTCACCTATAGCGCATGTCTTTGGACTTGTGGGGTAAACCGGAGCACCCGGAGGAAACCCACGCGAACACAGGGAGAACATGCAAACTCCACACAGAAATGCCAACTGACCCAGCCGAGGCTCGAACCAGCGACCTTCTAGCTGTGAGGCGATCGTGCTACCCACTGCGCCACCATGTTGCCCATTTTGAAAACAACATATATTTTACTTATCTAGAAAATACTTGTTAATTTAAGTAACATCTTTTTTTTGCAGTGAGATAAATCATTACAAATAATGATTTGAAGAAAACAAAGTTGCTCAAAATCTTTGACAAAAAATGTACAATGTTGCAGGGAAAATAAAGGAAAGAACTAAAACGTATAAGTACAGTATAATTGAAAAACTATGTATAAAAATAAAATAGATTTTACATTTCTGTCTATACACACTGTAAAAAAAACAAAGCATGTCAACATATTTATGATGATTTAAAAGAGACTAATCATGCTTCAAATGTATTTGAGTTATTTGAAAGTTAAAAGTTATTTGAGATTCAAATAAAACTGAAATAGTCAGCAGCTGTTTTTATTTACAGTGTGTTTACAGTACATGTGAGATTTCTGAATAGCAATAAAGCAGCTCATTTACTTTTTTTTTTCAGCTTTGTCCCAGCTTTATCAGGGGTCGCCACAGTGAAATGAACTGCCAATTGCTCTGGTATAACCCTGGAGTGCAACCCTCAGTGCTGGAAAACACGTACACACTCTCTTATTCACACACTAAGACCAATTTAGTTTATTTAATTTACCTATACCGCATGTCTTTGGACTGTGGGGGAAACTGGAACACAGAAACCCCTTCTGGTCCAGCCGGTAGTTGAACCAGCGACAGTGCTAACTACTGAGCCACGCTAAAGCAGCTCAATTGGGGCTGTTCAGTCATGTGACAATGATAACAAGATATATTTCATCATAGTCATACTGTATAGAAAATTAATTACTCAAAGCAATTATTTAGAGAATGTGATTTGCTGTATATTATAGTAATGGTTGATTCTTTTCTTCTTTTTTTTTTAATCCAATCATGTAGAATCATGGTTAATGAAGTTTTTCATCTGGAATTCTACACTGTCAGACATAATGCAAGCTGATGTCTTCAACAGAATCATACAGCTACTTGTAGCTCACAGTAAGTCTTAAAAGATTTAAAAAAATAAAAAAATCAATTCCCTTATTGAGAAAATGAATAGGATTTCCACTTCCAGAACCCTACTGTTGCACTCTGTAGAGAATCAGCATTGCTGAGGTAAAGCAGGAGAACAGACACTCCATGTTTTGATAAGGAAAAGCTTTCAAGAGGTCAAAGATCAAACATTGTTCATTTAAAACATAATTGACAGTTTGGGTCTTGTATGTAACTGAACTCTCAGCTCTTTCATATTGTCAAGAAAAGAAGAAAAATCCAGCTTTGTTTCCAGCACTGCTCGGCAGCTATTAAGTATTCCCGCTTAGCATTCTGTGGTAGAGTACAGACATAATGAAGGTGGCCAGGCTTCTGATTAGCTGTTGTCTTTGGCACGTTTCACACACACATTGTCAGGCGGCCACAATTTTTCCAAAAGGAGCACCCTAAAGCATTGTTTCATCTCAGTATGCAGCGTTGACATTAACAGAGACACATTTACACTGCTTGATCCGCTGCACTTTCCGTTGGCGGTATGGCGGCTGCAGCCCAGGACAGTGAAGCCGGACGGTGACTGTGGTTATCCGGCTCGGTCGACAGAAAGCACAGGACTGGAATGAAGTGGTGTGGTCTGGTGTGGATACTGTTTTGCGACTTCGATGTGAGCTTTGAGATGTCAGGTGGCGTGGGATGTAGAAGGAGTTACACTGGCCGTAGCAGAACCGGTTGATAACGGTTCGGCTCAGGCAGCCCTCCAGGCTCACAGTTTGGCGTAACGGCTGTGTTTTGCACCAGTCGCTCTTCAGGTACTTGCGCTCGGTGACCACCAGAGCCTCGCGACTCGATGACAGCATGTCATGTTTACCCTTCTGTCTTCGTGCTGATGCAGTATGCTGGGGCAGTGATGCTTGCGTATGGGATGGCGATGATAAATCATTGTCCTTTAGCTTGTAAGGGGAGGGGATGGAACCTTGAGGACGTTGCTTCTTGGTCTCTGTAAATGTGAATAAGGTCCATGCCAAAATGGCAGGTATCGCCAGCTTCCAGAACATTCTGGGAAAAGATTCAAAGTGGAACAAAACTTCAGTACTTCTGTTAGAGATGCAAACACATTGTGAAAAACATTGTCAAACTTTAAACATATCATTGTTTTAGAATCAAGCAATGCAATTTTTGATTCTAGTCCACTTATATATCACACAAAAAAAAGTTCAAATACTAATTAATTATCAATTCTTTTGAGTATAACATACAATTTTATTTAACCAATTTATACAGAAGAAAGTTCAATGGTTTACAGCCAGGGCATTCTCGCAGTTTTTTTGTGAATCCATGGATCTAAAGAATGCCTTTAGCCAATTAAACTGAATAATAAATATACATTTCATATAGCTATATAACTTTTAGGAGGTTTTGCTTACGTTTTTGTTGTATTTACAGTTGTCAGCATAGCCTCCAAATGCTCAAAAGTGAAAGTGTCAAAACAATAAATGATTCATTTTGCAAATATGTGTCTCCGTTGAATCAAAGCTTCAAATACTCTCTCCCATCTCAGTCACCACATAATGATCATATAGCTATCATATGCCATTACTCGTAATCCATAACCTAATCCGCAATTTTATAACCAAAATCTTTTTTTAATTAGCAAAGTACAGGGCGGAAAGCCTGCGCACACACACACACACACACACTTGGTTTATTTTGTTTTAAAATGTATGAAGTAAAACTTAACTAATCAAAATTAACTTCAGCCTACATCACGAATGTAACACGCATGACCATCCATCACTTGCAAACTAAAAAGAACCGAATAAAATCATTTGTGTGTTATACTGAAAAGAATCGCTAATCTACCCTTTTCCCATTTCCGGGGTTCTTAGTATCAGAAGTCATCATTCATTCATTCATTCATTCATTTTCATTCCTTTATTAATCTGGGGTCGCCACAGCGGAATGAACCGCCAACTTATCCAGCATATGTTTTACGCAGCGGATGCCCTTCCAGCTGCAACCCATCCCTGGGAAACATCCATACACACCCATTCACACTCATACACTACGGACAATTTAGCTTACCCAATTCACCTATTCCGCATGTCTATGGACTTGTGGGGGAAACCGGAGCACCCGGAGGAAACCCACGCCAACACAGGG
>CAIGQW010053273.1:1345109-1372009 GCA_903798125.1 Danio choprae | reverse complement strand
AAGCCGAAATGAAAATGAATGAATGAATGAATGAATGGTGCAGAAAAGATGTCTTATGATACTGTTCTGTACCTTTTATGGTACAACTGAAATGAAGGTACACAATTGTTCTCATATAAAAGGTACAACTCCTTCTTTATTACAATACCTATGAAAATAAATATGACTGAAAGTGATTTTATGAATAATTTCCATATTAAAACAAGAATCATCATTCAAAAGCATATGTTTAAAGAAACTCATAAACTTTAATTATTAAGTTCTATAATACAATAATACAAAACAACTGGTAAAGCATAAAACTATAGGTATTGTAAACTAAACATTTAAGGCATTTTAAACAAATGTTTGGTAAGTATTTTTGACACTGTTAAGGTACAAAGTGTCGTATCACTGTGGTACCTTTATGGATCAGATTTGTACTTTTGATGAAGGTACAATATTGTATCTGGAGGTTTTAAAAACCAAAGGTACATTTTGGTTTCCCATGGTAAAAATCATGTCCTTAAAGGTACAAACTGCAATGGTTCAAATTTGTTTCTTTGTCTTAAGGTACAATTTTGTCCCATAAAAAGGTACTGCCCCAGTGACAAGGGTTTGTACCTTCTTTGGTACAACACTGTACCTTTTTTTTCTGAGAGTGTAACCATCAGCTCATCTTCTCAACATTTTATAAATCATTCAATTCTGATTATGCTTAGTAGAGATGCGCTGATACATTGGCCAATAATTGATATTGGTTGATATTTGAATAAAACAAAACAAGCAGCTGATTATCAGGGCTGACATTATTCTATTAAGCAAAAGATGGAGGGAAGCACATTTAAGCTGTACCATGTCTAAATCAAATGCATGGAATTACTTTAAATTGTGTGACAAAATAGCAGATTGTAGACCTTATTCTGCCTTATTAAAACTTTTAAACAACTAATGTAACTATGTACAGAAGCTTTTGTTTGATGTGAGAATGTACAAATGTTTTTTATTTCTTTATTTTTCAGAGTTAAAATAAAATTAGAGAAGTTAAGAAATCTATCAGTGCATCTCTGACATAGTGTGTTTGACAGTATTTTGTAAAAAAAAAATAAAAAAAAAACTAGCCATTTATCCATCCTTTCTCCAAATGGTCATGTTCTGCAAGGTCACAGGAGTGATGTATCCTGAAGTCAATATCTCAAGCCACAGGCAGTGGAGATACCCTGAACAGATGGCCAACCCATCACAGGCCTCACACACACACACACACACACACACACACACACACACACACACACACATACTCACAATAACACCTACTGACAATTTACCATCTCCAAGTCATCTATTCTCCCTGTCTTGGACTGTAAGGGAAACTCAGAGAATGTATGTTCTCATAGAAGTGGAGAGAGATGGTGTGATGATCTCCACAGGGAAAGGCCTTGTAAAACAAACCTGGGATCTTCTTGCTGTGAGGCTCCAGTGCTACCTGCTGAGCAACAAATGGCCTAGCCATTACTGTTAAATCTAAAAAAAAACAACAACAACAACAACAACAACTTGGCAATATTTACCACTGGACTATTGCTTACGGAATAAAATTAGTATACAGTTGAACTCAAAATTATTAGCCCTCCTGTGAAATATTTACTCTTTTTCAAATATTTCTCAAGTGATTTTTAATGGAGCAAAGAAATTGGGACTATTTCCGATACTGTTGAGTATTTCCGATACTGTTAAGTATTTCCGACATTTTTTTTCGTCCAGAGAAAGTCTTATTTGTTCTATTTCGGTTAGGATAAAAGCAGTTTTAATTTTTCGAAACAATTTAAAGGTCAATATTGTTAGCCCTCTTAAGCAATATTTTTTTTTCGATTGCCTACAGAATTAGCCACTGTTGGCAAAGATAAAAGAAATCAGTTATTAGAATTGAAACTATTATGTTTGAACTATTATATTATAAATGTGTTGAAAAAAAATCTTCTTTCCGTTAAACAGCAATTGGGTAAAAAATATACAGGGGGCTAATAATTCTGACTTCAACTGTACATCAAGCTTTATTCTAATACTGACATTTCACACTGAAACCTCCTTGAGAATCCTGTTCCCACAGAACACAGCTGCTAAAAACTGTTTGAGCCAAATGACTGATGTAAGAGAAGAAGTGTAGCGTAAAACAACCAAACCGCAAGTACCAGCATCTCTCATTGAGCAGAAACCAGCATGCACTCCGACACAGCCAGCGATACCAGCATTCGACCGACCAGTGTCAAAACCCACAGCGACTCTTCCCTAACACTTCCACAACATCTCCGACCCATAACAAAAGTCACACGAACCCACACGTCAGACCCTGAAGCTCTCTCTCTCTGTCTAACACCCATATACTGTATGCACATTAAAACACACAAACACCATCGCACGCATAAACACTAACTGGCGCCACACAATTATGAATTTGACAGGAGTTATCATCACAGCAATTATGTGCCTCCCTCTGCCACAAGAAAATGTCTTACGAAACATCCAAAGGTGAAGTGCGTCTCCAGAAATAATGATTGCATTCACACAAATTGTGACAAACATTTGCGCTCACGCTTTTTAGGGGAATCAACCCGCGTAGAACGTATTTTAATGAGCACAGATTCAGCTTTAAGTTATAATTACAAACACACTTGGAGACAAGAAAAGCTCTAGCATGCCAAATTCTTTTATTCGAGTCCAGTTTCCATGCCACTGCGCACTGGAATGTGATGGAGAGACACGTGTGCGTCACTTCTGACAAATGTAAATACATTTGAAACATGCCAAGACTACATCTGCCCTGAAGTGGCTTGGATTTGCTCCAGGGACATCTCTAATTTGAATAATTTCATACTTTAAAAATGCCTGCAATTGAAGTAGATTTTCATTGTACTGTAAAGATAATAACTTTAGTGACTGGTGGGCATGTTATAGAAAATATAGCAAGGGTTATAAAAGGATAATAAGATGTTTCACCCACTACTTGCCATGTGCATTCCTGCCTAAACATCTACAGATATGGCAGCGTGAATTAATCTCTACCACCTGACAAGCTGTCAAAAGTTATTTCTAATATTATTCCCACTTCCAGTTGTTTTTAAAAACATCTATATGTAGTCGCAGCAGACATATTACAGATTACAGTGGGTGAATGCGTGTGTGCAGGCACATTATAGAATGCATAAAAAACAAGAACATATTTTACAATTGGTAATATGTCCATTATTCGTGTACAAGTCTTATTCACACCACAACAGTCAGGACGTTCTGCCCTGAGAACATGAAGTGCTGAACAAAGAAACATGAAGATTGAGGCATGAAGGCAAGTGACCGTCAACAAAAAACACCCAAGCACATTTAAGATAAGTGAAATGATTTGACATATGCCGATATTCAATAATTCAATATATCGTGATAATGAACAGGCAATATTGGAACTGTGGACACTTCAAAATTCTGTGAATAATACTGAAAATTAACTTTTAGAGTGTCTTTTAAGAATATTTACAATGTTTTTGCAGTGGTTGTTCATCACAGCATCAAATGCTTGGAGATTTAATTGGTTAGCTTAACAGTTCAAACATGAACACTTTCACATGTAAATCTGACCTATTACATGCTGAAATATTGATTGACTATTTATTGGGCTATTATTGTACGTTAACACTACAGTAAGGCACCATTAGTCATTTAACTAAAGTCATCCTGAAAACTAGCTTTTTTTATTTTAGGTGATGCTAATTTATCAGTTAATGTATAATAACACATTAAAATCATATCGTAAAGTCGTAATCATATTAATAAATAAAGTTATTAACTAAGAAAATTCAGTTGTATTATTTAACTAATACTAACATAGTAGCTGTAATAAATCTGGCCCTTTCTTAGTGCTGACTAATTGATTAATCAATTAACTAACGTGGGTGACACGGTGGCGTATGTTCTCCTTGTGTTGGCGTGGGTTTCCTCCGGGTGCTCCGGTTTCCTCCACAGTCCAAAGACATGTAGTATAGATGAATTAAATAAACTAAATTGGCCGTAGTGTGAATGAGTGTGTATGGATGTTTCATAGTGCTGGGTTGTGGCTGGAAGGGCATCAGCTGCTTAAAACATATGCTGGATAAGTTGGCGGTTCATTCCGCTGTGGCGACCCCTGATTAATAAAGGGACTAAGCGGAAAAGAAAATGAATGAATAAATTAACTAACGTTTACTAATGAGTAAAGTACACATTTTTTAACATTTACAAGTTATACATATTCTACTTACACAATATATTGTACTATAATCCACAATAAAGCATTACACTAAGTATTATTATACCTGTTAAAGTTACTTTTTTTGCGGCAGCTTCAATATATAATATTGTAAGATAATACCGTACCTGTAGATCGTGATAAATGCTTCAGTAATTAATCACAAGAAAAATTGACAAAATTTGCACAATTTATAAAAAACAAAAACTAGGATCTTCTTGCTGTGAGGCTTCAGGGCTTCCCGCTGGGCAACAAATGTCCAGCCATCACAACTAAATTAAACCAAATAAATAAATAAAAATACAAAAACCTGGCAATATTTAACACTGGACTGTTTCCCGTGTAATAGAATTAGATAAATATAGCATCACACTAGGTATTTTTCGTTATTATACCTGTTAAAGTAACTTTTTTGCAGTGATGTCAGTATCGTAATAATACCATATATCATGCTAAACGCTTTAACAATTAATCACAAGCCAATTTGACACCGTCATAAGCCTAGAAATTATACACATAGGCTTCCAAATGAATTTAAAGTAGAATTGATCTAAAGCACAAAGTAAGGGAACAGTATGGTGTGATTTTCACCATGTGGAGAATGGTGATCTTGATCAGAGACGGAATATCTGTGGTTTCGGACTGTTAGGTCAGACTCATGTTACGATACATAGCTGAGGTTTTAAAGTGTGGTCGAACAGTTCAACCATATCAGTGACTGAATTCTCTGATGGCTGTCGTCACATACTGCTTTGGGTCTGACTTCAACTTCACGCAGTGGTGTGTGTCTTTCACAAGCATTTCCCATTTCACATCTACAGCAGTTAATGTAAGATAATTACAGCTAATGATTCCTAACCAACCCCAATCGAAACATAAACCTCCCCTAGCATATAACCGTAACCATACCCTATGCTAATCATAATTATAACTGTGCTCTTGCTCTTAATAACAGCCACTTGCATTGCCATCAGTCTTGCTACAGTAGTAATGGCGCTGGGGAATTAGAAGGTCACTGGGAAACTCAAAGGCTGTCAGATTCAAATCCGCTCTGTTTAATGCGCTCTGAGGGGCAGTCACCACTTTGAACTGAGTCTCGGCTGATCCTTTTCCATGCCCTCCTTTATAATGCCAATCATGCCTGAGCTGGACTGAAGCCAGTGCTGTCACACGTTTTCTTATGCACACTTGCCTATCATCAAACATTCACGCTCACTCTCTGTCTCTCAATAGTAGATATATTATAAACACTAGCAGTTACATTACATTATCTATTTTATTACTAAATAATACAACATCAGTAATTGATTTAGAGCAGAAAATGGTCGTAAAAACTCTTTGGCTTGCTACAGTGACAGAACCCTCTTAGAATAAGAGTTTCTTTAAATTGACATTTAGTTTTTCCAAGAATCTTAAATCTATAAAACATTTTTAATCCACACATAGTAGGAAAAAGGTTGTTTTACACTTAGAATACATGATTAACCTTAATAGTCCTTGGAGCATGGTCATTTTATGGTATTTGCTGTTAAAACTCTCCTTAACTTTGTAAGCGCAGGAGCTATAATTAACCATAAAATGAAAAATTACGTTTTTTAATAAAGATAATCTTTTGTGGAAATATTCTATGGGTGCTTAATGTTCCTCAAAACAAAAGATGTCAATAATAACATTTTAAAGAGTGATGGAATAATAAAATAAAAAGTCCAGAATAAAAAAAATAGACTTAAACATAAAATCTGAATATGTGATTACACAAAGAACCTTAACTACACTCAAAAATGACATTTGGTGCTTGTTCAAACTACTTATTTAAAATGAGTAGAAACGACACAATTCTTACGTTTTTTGGGGGGACAACGTAATTGTTTTATGTTCAATCCACTTTTTAAAAAGTAATAAGTTGACTTAATTACTTCATGTTGTCCCAACACAAATCGATTGTGTGGAACCCACCATTATTTACAGTGTATTGCACCAAAAGTACTTCACAGTCTTAAAATAAAGGTTCTTTGGCGTTGATGGTTCCACAAAGAACCTTGGAACATTTCCATTCCACAAAACGTTCTTTAGATTACCAAATGTTCTTAGAGATGAAAAATGATAAAAACATGGTTCTTTAAAGAACTGTAGACTGAAAATGTCTGTAGGTAATCAAAAGCCTTATGTCAACATTTGTTTCATATAAATATGAACTGAAAGGTGCTTTAATTTAAGATTCTAAATAGAATAAATAAAATGTTAAGAATACTCTTTTTGGAATTTACCTGCAGATCTGGAGGCCCAAGTTTTGTTTTCTTGCTGTGATTCCTGAAGAGGTCACTCAGAGGTCAAAGGTCAAGCAGCAGGTCAGAGATCGGCCGAGGCTCAGAGCTCCAGATGTACAGAGGCAGTGTGGAAATCCATCAGAAGTACAGAATGTGTGCTGAAGCGCTCCTGAAGATGCTGCCGTTTGTGTCTCCACCAGCCTTTCCTGTTCGAGTCCACAGCTCTGCAGAAGCCAAACTCAAGCGGTCATGCTTTATGGCTCGTAGCTCCCAAGTTTCTCTCATTTATGTGGCATCCAGCTCGCATTCTGTTTCACTGAGTCCTTCCCGGTGAGTCTTTGAATCATCTTCTCTCTGATTTACTGTCACATCCCACTGGCTCTCCAAAGAGAAGAGTGTGTGAGTGTGAAGAAAGTAGAAAGAAAATCATCAGTTGCACACAGTAACAGAAAGATTCATCTACACCTCTCTCACTCTCTCCTTCCCTCCCTCTCTTTTGGTCTGATACCTCCCCCAGAAGCCCACTGTTAATCAACCAGTCCTGAAAACATATTGTCTGTCTCTCTCTCTCTCTCTCTCTCTCTCTCTCTCTCTGAACTGCAGCACACATGAGTTTGCATCCCTGTTTTAACCCCATCCGTCTCGACTGCTGCAGATAACAATTTTTTAAGTTAAACTTCTCTGTAAATATAGAAAACACATTGATGGGTTTGATCTTTATGATTCACGTTGCTTCAATCCAAAATGTGTGGGCTCGTGTTTCTGGAACATTTTGGACACTGTGGCTTTATTGAGGTCCCGCCTGAAGGTTTTTCCTCAAGTGTCTTTCCAAATGCAAAATGGTTTTATAAACAAGCTTTGACAGCACATCAAGGCAAGACAAAGCAGATGTGTTATGTGGCCTTAAAGTAGACAAAAGCTTTCAGATGCTAAATCATTAATCTTTCACTTTACAGTTTATCATTTTTAAGTTGAAATCTTGCGCACCCATAAATCTTCATTTGGCTTGGGATGTTGCACATTACTGACTGTTCTCCTTTTGTTTTCTTTGCTTATTCAGTCGTTCGCTCTCCCATTCTGTTGTTTTTGTGGTTTTGAACTCATCTCCATTTGACCACAATAAGAATAACATCCCTCTCTTGTTCCTTTTCTTTTTTTCCTCTCAAATGCACACACAGACAAACTTGTGTGGAGAACTTGAAAACACCCAAAAAGAAATTTTACAAACTGAGCAGACACACATATAAACATGTTTTGGTTTAAACTGAAGAAACTAAAGTACTCAGATGTCATGTTAAATTGTATTGATAGCATAATCTAGATGGTTCTGGTTCAGAGCCGACTGTTAGTGTTGGATGGGTTGGTCTGGACCTCAAGATTTAGAGCTGTTCTCACCAGACTGACCAAATAATCCAATTCACACAGACCTGGTGGATGGAGTCATGGTGGATGGAGTCATTGCCCTCTAGTGGTTGAAAACGCAATGGCAACCAGCTTATTGTGTACAGTATTTGGGTAGTTGACAATGTGCAAGCACCTATTATTCCAGCATTGAGATTTAAGACTAAATCTGAGCAAATATGTTTAAAGTGAATTGGCATTTGTATTTTGTTTTTCATAAAAAAATAATTATAAAAAGATAATGTAAATTGTTATGCAGTAGGCTATATAAAGTCATGCGTTCTGTAAATATAACAAATATATATATATATATATATATATATATATATAGTTTTATTTACATGCAGATTAAAAAAAACGAACAAACGGTAAAATAAATACTGCCAATTTTATGATTTATTATTATAATTGTGAAAATATCTTTGGTTATTTCGTATGACTAATGTAAAACCTCACCTGAATGTTAAAAGCTTAGGGTGAAGCGGAAAGGAAGATGTTTCTACCATGTTGTAACAATATGCTAACATGAATTAGGATATTGCTAACCTGTTTCTATCCTGTTTTAACATGTTGCTAGTACATTATTATTATATAATTATATCTTGTCCTTAGCATGTTCACAGCCGGTTTTAGTACATATAGCATATTTTAACGCATGGCTAACATGAATTTGCCATTTGCTCATTGCTTGCATTTGGTGATTTAACACTACAGCAGTGTGAATTAGCATGCTGCAATCATGTTTACCACAATACTAGCATGTTGCTAACATGTTTATCATGATCACTAGTCAATTTAGATTAAGATGCTGTTCACATTTAACACAATGCTAGCATGAATTAACATGTTGCTAGAATGTTACCGTGTTTTAACATGTTGAGATGTTTTACCATGTTACTAATGACTTAAGGTCTCAAAGACTATTTACTATTGCTAGCCAATTTGCCACAGATAGATGTACAGTTGGTTAAATACTGAAAAGCATCACTTAATGTGTTGTTAAGTTTTTACACCCTCATTGATTTATGGGTTATTTGTTAATTTGACGGTCCAGTCTACAAAAAAAAATAAAAAACATCAACCTATTAGCCTTAAGACTCTCAGTTTGAGATGCCATACTGCCCTTGCTACTTTCGAATCTGATGTCTATTTTATTGTGAAAAGTATGAAAAAATATGATTCATATTGCTCAATCAATACACAGAAATAGGGGGCGCCCTTATACTGGATGTCCTCTGGTAGTGATGCTTGGTACTGCGCTCACAAAATCTCAATGAAAGCTTTTTTTTTTTGAGATATCAATTTCAAATTTGGAATATCATTTGTTCAAATATCTTCCTTGGATTTTCTGTCAATTTTAATGTAAAACATGTTTTGTAAAATACATATTTTATATATATAATATATTAAAGCTTAAAAAATAGACATTGTTTAATTTTCATAAATGTAACCTACATAATTTTTAAAAATTGTTTAACCTTTTGTACTTTTTGAACAATGTGTCTGACAGTTAAAGGGTTAAAAAAAAAAGACAAATCAGACATACAGGGTAGCTGTAAATAGATCTGGAAATAGAGCTGGAAAGATCTACAAAGAAAAGTTTTTCGAAATTTGTTCCAATATGTTTCATATCACAGAATTGAAAAATTTTTATCACAAAAACATATTTTGTTTTGTATTTGGAAAATGTAAATGGATGTGTCGATAGGATGAGCACATGATGCCATCCGAACACAAACCTCTGTTCCTTTATGAGCCCATTGGCACTAATCTGTCAGAGCAAATGCTCTGCTGCTGCGTGACAGCTCTAACTACAGTAGTCATTAACAGCTGGACAGTGAAGGACAAATCAGCGCGTGACTTTCAGATAAAGGACCGACTTTAATACATTTTCAAGTAAAAGTGTTTACACATGGTATAAAAAATAAACGGAGGGAGCCAACAAAGAAGAAACGACGAGACAGATTGCAAGACCAGTCGCTTTCAGATATATCCCATGCGACTTCACATGTGCGATAAGCAAACGTGTGCTAGATCCTTTATAGTGCAATAAAATCAATGCAAAAAAGAGATGAAAGGTGAGTAGGAAGAGATCATCTCTGTCTAAAGCTTCTCGATTTTACACAATGTGCCTACGCTGTTATATTTAACTGTGTTTTTTTTATGACTTTAAATTTTCTGGTTTTGACATCATTTGATCAGTCTACATTTGGAGACAGTCCTGACAGACAGAAGATGAGAGGAGAAGATCGTTTTCCTCTTTTGAAAGACGTTGCTGCATTTCCCAGATAGTAGAAGTCCAAGTCTAACTGTCTTAAAGACTGAAACTAGCAAGTAGCAAGTAGAAACTGATTTAAAAACTCAGTCTCTTGGACATGCATGTGATTTGGTCCGTTGTCCAGGGAATCTGGGAGCTGGACCAAACAGACGACAGAGATGAAGATGACGGCGTCCTCATCCTCAGTGGATTGTTTGAGGCTCAGCAAGATTGGACGACAGCAGGCGGCCTCTTGGATATCAGAGATTTCCCCTGAAATGCAATCAAGGAGACAACCAATGACTTTCTACCCTACTATGCAAATATTTTTTAAACATGCTAAACACAAATTGACAACTCTGTAACTGATGGGAGGGCTATTTAAACACAGAACACACATCATTCAACTTGAATTTGCAAGATGCATCAAAACTTTGATTGCTCAAACAACAATTTTCAGTTTGGCATAAACAGTAATGTTTCTCTGCTTGACTCTTCGGTGTAGATAAACTATAACATGGCAGCTGTGTGGGCTCCAAGTCTAGGTTGACGGTATTGATTTCTCAGCTTTAATCCACGCTTTGTGCTTTGCTACTTCTATATTTTAACAAAGTTTTTAACTTTCAAATTTATCTGTAACCACATCTGTTAAGGTGGATCAAACATACAGGCATGAACTTATATCTTTCTTTACTACTAGTTATAACACTATATTAGCATGAATATATAACAGGTTTGTTGACAGATACAGATCAAATTACTGAAATGTATAATGCATGACTGTAAATGTACTGTTAAATTGATCACAGAAAAACCCTCCTATGTCTATATCTCATGAGTTGGCTAGAAAAAAAAACTCTAATGGTTTTAGAAACATTAAAACAACAGAACATTACAGAACATTAGAAACAACAGCATTTTGAAAAGTTTAAGATTTTTTTAGATTTTCCTCAGAAATTTTATTTCGGTTCATCAAAATATTAGAGAGAATTATTCTGTAATTGTTTGTCCATAACTGTACGATTTTAATGTTGATGAAATGTTATTAAACTGTAAATAACAGTTGCTAATTTAAATATACTTAGTCTGTATACAGTATCCTGTGTTTTTAACGCTGATTTTTAGCATCATTACTCCAATCGTTAATGGAATATGATCCTTCAGAGATCATTCCAATATACTGTTTTGCACCAAAACAATATTTATTCATATCATCAATGTTTAAAACAGTTGTGCTGCTTAATATTTTTATAAAATTCTTTAAAAATCTTTTCCAGCAACAACTTAATTTTTTCAACAGTCATATAAATCACATTTCTGATTCATATGGTTCAAATCAGTGGCTTTGGCATTCTGCCAAACATCTTCATTTGTCTTGCATGTAAAAAAACTCCCAAAAACTTTCTTTACTTCTGGGTAATCCATTCCTTCAACATAAAAATCTGACGTAAACCAGACAGACAAAAAAAGAACAGGAGCATCACATACAGGCTGAGGAGGAGCAGGGTTACCTGGAAGCAATGCCTTCTTTCAAAACAAGTTCTTACTTTTCTGTGGACAAGATAGAGAAGAGTGAACAGGTACACATTTTGGCAGCTGTTGCAACAGGAGACCAAAATGCAAAGTCATGCAATGACAAACAGCTCATCTGTAGATGACACAGATAACGGAGAAGAGAAGAGCTTTGCTTAAACCTGTCATGACAACATGATTTAAGGTGACATCACAAGGTTTGAGGGCGGGATAAAGCACCAGACAAGAGTCATCTGATCAGAGCTGCTGTCTGATTGGTCATGTCACTGAGGGGGAGTGGGCCACTACCACTTACCACATTACGAGTGAATTTTTCAAAAGAGGTTCTGCGATCCTGTATGCTTCCTGACTTCAGTCAACAAGATAAAGAGTGAAAAACTACAACATGCTGTGTCTGAATATGGATTTATGTACATTAAATAGAATTAATAGCCTCTGGTATTAATTTTGTGTAGCCTGTATATGTTTTTTGCATAAGGTTGACTTGCATTAACTGAAAATAACACAGGACTTTAGTTTAAGCTAATATCTCTAGTAATGCTCTAGTCAAGAAGAAAAGTCACCAGAATATATTGGATGGCCTAAGAGTGAGTAAATGAATACCAAATGTTTATATTTAGCTGAACTACAGCCTTAACTATTAGGTATTTTCATGTGCCATCTCTATAGGAGCTGCTGCAACAATTTAAAATAAACTTAAACATTTAAATATGTGTAAAACAAAAGTTAATTATACTGTAGCTCTTGATTCATGGATGTTTTCCATCTACAGTATTTATGCTTTTTAATTGCATAATGGGACCTTGATCTTTGCTCTTCTTCTTTTGAAAATTTTATTCTGCACTTTTTAAAAGTGGCTTTTTTTATTTGGCCATGTAAATTATGGTATAAAAACCAGGTAATGTGCTGCCAGCATTACATTTTACAGATTGTGTATATTTCAGAAATAACTACACATACAATACTGCTCAAACTTTTGGGCTCAGATAGAATTTTTTTTTAATATAAAATAATACTTTACACAAGCAAAAGTACATTAAATGTATTAAACGTGATAGTAAAAACAAAAGGTTTACGAAAGGTGAATGATAAAATAACAAGCAGTCTAAATTTTCAACGCTGATAAAAATTATTCATTGCAAATTGTTGCAAACAATTTATATAAGCTGAATTTATACAATCAAATTAAGTTGAACATTACTAAATTTAATTTGTTTGTTTAAATTCAGTCCACATAAATTGGTTACAACCACTTGTAGTATGTAGTAAATCCAATGAATAATTTTCTTCAGTGTAAGACAAAAACTGAATAAGAAAAGAATCAATTGAATTTATTAAAACAGAAGAAAAAAAAACTATTTTGTGAATATATTTGACAATATTACTACATTTGTGATCAAATAAGTTAAGCTTTGGTTAACATATGAGACCTACTTTAAAAAAAAGTTTGAATAGTAGTGTATATTAACTAGTCCGAATTTGTCCGTTTTCAAAGTCAAATACCTTTTTCTTGGCCTGCAAAAGCTCCTGATAGGCACTGGATCTAATGAACCGGCTGTAAGAGTCACTCTTCATCAGCTTATAGATGTGTTCCTGAGAGAGACACATTTACAAACAGTCAAATATTGTATGTAACCATGGCTTGTTCCTGTTTTGTTGATTTTGTACACACATTCCTCACCTGTGCATCTTCAAAAGCGTATCGCCCAGGGTCTTTGACATTCTGTGTGGTTTTGTCGTAGCTCTTGGAGTCGACATTAATGGCACTGGGGGCTCCAGGAGCCAAAAACTCTTCCCAAATCTCCTGCACCCGCGTTGGCACCTCACGGATCGGCCTTCTCTTTAACTCTTGCACTGCCAACCAGAATCTGAACAGTAAAAGAGAATTCATTTGTAGAACACAAAACCATTACATAGAGCAGAAACGGTGATACAGTGTTTCTCCTCACCTGCCAGCAGGGGGCATGAAGGGAAAGTGTGCTGGAGGATTACCTGAGGTTTTCTGAGCTGAATTCAGACTCCAGGAACTTGAGGAACTGCTCTCTCCCAACCGGATCTTTCAACACCTCGTCGATCCCAAAGCCCCAGCGTCTAACTCGAGTCTGACCAGGTTCCTTACTACTCCCACAAACACACACACAAAATAAATGATACAACAACAATAAAGACAGTAATGGTATTTGTGTGTGTGCGTGGGTGTTCTGGTTTATGTGCTTTACAAAGAGACACAAAAAAATTATACAATGGCAGGAATATGAGTATGATGACTTATGCCTTGTGTCATTGTAATTCAAAAATGCTTACAAATCATACTTATTGGAGTTACATTCAAATTTTACCACAGGTTTCCTATGAGGGTTAGGTTTAGGGGTAGGGTAAGGCAATATAATAAGTGGTTTTACAGTATAAAATACATAAAACCAATGAGAGTCCTCATAAACCACATATACAAGTGTGTGTTTGAAACAAACCTGGCCTCCATTTCCCAAAGTGTTGTATCATCTGATATCCAGGGGTTGGAGGGATCAGGAGTGGACAAGAAAGGGTCATAGTCTGAATACTGCTCCGTATAGCTCAGCAAACTACAACAGAATCATAAAAAACAAATGGATTAAAGAGAGGGAGAAGAAAAATTTGTATCTATTATTAACCGTTACAGAAAAAACACAAGAGGGTTACATGAACTTAATGCTAAAATCACATCAAATTCATGTAGAAAAAAACCACATATAAAGTTTCCCCACATAAAGTTAGCAAAACCACAAATTTCATGTGTCACATTTGTTCCATGTGTGTTTCACATGCGATTTTACCACAACTTTCATGTACAAACTAATCAATTTAAATTTAGGGTTTAAATTTTTACGTCCGACAGATTGCACTATTATGTCTTTCTTTTCTTTTTCATTCCTTTAAAAGCTGTTTTAACACATTTTAATCTGTTTTTAATCATTTTCAATTCTTTTAATCATTTTTATTTTCTTGTTTCTTTTATTCTTGTTTATGTAAAGCACTTTGAATTAGCATTGTGTATGAAATGTGCTATATAAATAAACTTGCCTTGCTTAATACTAATAAATAAGAAAGCATAAGCACTGGTATTGAGTAATGTTGCTTAACTTTTATTGTGTCACTCATTATAATGAGTTTTTATGCTACTTTACTTTTGAGTTGATTTTGTGTTAATTGTTACTTTTGAAGTGCATTAGTGTTCACCTCTCTGAATGTGTTATTTTTATCAATAACTTATGCTCATGTTCATATATCAATGTGCTATGCTCATCATATTACTTTACACGATGCAATACTATGATAATTTTGCAACACACACACACACATATATATATATATATATATATATATATATATATATATATGATTTGTTGTAACTGAAATTATTAGATAAGTTACCTTCACTTTCATTCATTCATTCATTTTCATTTCGGCTTAGTCCCTTTATTAATCTGGGGTCGCCACAGCGGAATGAACCGCCAACTTATCCAGCATATGTTTTACGCAGCGGATGCCCTTCCAGCTGCAACCCATCTCTGGGAAACATCCATACACACTCATTCACACTCATACACTACGGGCAATTTAGCTTACCCAATTCACCTATACCGCATGTCTTTGGACTTGTGGGGGAAACCGGAGCACCCGGAGGAAACCCACGCCAACACAGGGAGAGCATGCAAACTCCACACAGAAACGCCAACTGACCCAGCCGAGGCTCGAACCAGCGATCAGCGACCTTCTTGCTGTGAGGCGAACGTGCTACCCACTGCGCCACTGTGAGGCCCTACCTTCACTTTATATTAGAAAAAGTAACATACTACAGATATTAGTGTACATAAAACACAGAAGTGCCCCTATCACACTATTTTAAAGATGTATATCCATCTAAGGTGAAAAAATTACTTTCTAATTACATGTATTTCAGAATCACAAATTTTCCTACAATCTAAAAGAGCATTTTCCATCAGCCCCTCCTTTTTAAGAGCTTTCTCTGCTGTAATTGCTCTACTGCATAGAATGCTCATTGGAATCAAAATTACCATTACTATATCTGAATATATTAGTGTCTTTATTTTGGCATTAATTTAATACCAAATGTGCATGAAAAGTGAATTTGCTTGTGCAGTAAAACAAACGACATCTTTTTGACATACAGTACCAACAACCTGAAATACCGCGCTTTGATAATCTTTGAAACTTTGCAGACCCTTTATATTGACAAATAGCTACATTACACAATGTAAGAAAGGTAATATCTGGATGAGCATCATTTAGGGGCACTTTGAGTTATCTGATTATGTATAGCATAATGCATGTTACTTCCAAGCTGTTACCTCCAACACTGATGGACATTTTTTATTTTGATCTATAATTGATTGCCGCAAGTCGGTTTCTTTTCACGTGGCATTAAAAACTTTGCTTCGAGTTGTTGTGGCATCCCTAAGTGAGCCATTGATCTCGCAGACGAAGTAAATTTGAGGACGAGAAACAGAAACATGTTTGTCAGCATGAATAATATCTACACAAACCATTAAAGAGATCGATAAGAAAATGTTTAAGCACTGTAGAATAATGAAGACCTGTGGATCGATAACAGCAGGCTTTCTCTCTCTCTGACTTACCTCTCTGCAACTTTGGACATTTTCAATCGATGGCGGTCTAACTGTGCTTGCCAAAACTTGATCTGGAAAGACAATAATGCAAGTAGTCAGGGTGAGTTTATGTGGGGGTGTGTGTGAAAACCCATGGTAAATACAGTCACTCTTTTCCATGCAGCTGCTTAGAAAGAAGGGGGAAAAAAACAGCTTATAACAGTCAAAGGTGGTCAGTTGGTCTCCCAGTTTGGCTAGGCTATTTGGGCTTAGTTATTTATGAAGGTTTTTGTGCATTTCGTGGTACAGATATTGTGGCAATGAATGCAGAATTAACTCGTATTTTTATCGGTTTTTAGTGGAGGCAAGCTAGTTGGAGCTGTTTGAGTAAACCTCAGTCACCTGGCCTAAAGAGGTGCACTAATGGCTGATGCAAGAGTCTACTGACTTTAGTCTGAAACAAATAAAAATGCTAATTTCATTGCAATCTTAGTTTTAAAAATCATATCCAAAAACTTATAAAAAAGTATGACGTAATATATTCAATTTCAATCTTAGAAATTTTAGACATGTTAGAAAATGTCTTTAGACATATTAGAGAGACATATGATGCTTTGAGCATGTATTTTAATACTATGATTGTTCCAAATTTTTCACTGTATATTGTATAACGAGTTGGTCAAATAAATCAATTCAAATTCAAAACCCTCAGACTCTGTATATTTTACAATGGTGAAAACATACCGAACTTGGTATGATTTATGTTGGTGCCATGACCGGATAGAAGTGAGGTCAAGGGGAGTGAGTGTAAGGGTGAAGAGTGCAAATAAACCTTCCTTCAAGACCCAAACTAGCAGCTGCAGTTATTAATATTCTTCATGCACACTTCCCATGCCACTTTCATGACTCGGCATGGAACGGTAGAATCAAAGGGGTTAAATTGGTGCCATGACCCAGATGAGAGTGCGGTCAAAGGGGGAAAACGGAAAAAAAAAAAATTATCACACTCTCCTGTGATTCAAGATCAAAGCTTGAGGCTGCAGTCTTTAGTTTCCTTCATGGGCATGTTCCTTGGCCTGTTTTATCAACTTATTGCTTCATTTTATTTAAATCAAGCCCACACTGTACTAATTCAGAATCATATGCACTGTACTAGTTATTTTGCTTATTTTATAACATCATATGTAATTTTTTATCCTGACAAAAGACATACTGACTTTAGTGTGAGTGACCATACTAAACTGATTTTAAGAGTGACCAGAACAGAAAGGCATTTTCACATCAGTTAAAACTTATTTAGACAAATTCTAAAAAAAACAAAACACAATAGCCTCTCCCTGTATATGAAGCATGCAATTTAAAGTTTCATATTTAATAGTTACAAGTTTTACAAAGAAACTTGTCATAGTACAGAAAGTGCGACATCATGAACACAAATCCCTGTAGTTTAGCAAAGTAAAATCACATATAATTCAAGAAACGTCATGAAGTTCTAGATGACAGACTCATTTTAAATATGTAGTCTGAAAGAAACCACATCATTACTATATGGCATGTTTATTGGCTGCTGCTACTTCTGCAGCCAGTGAGATTGCTTGCTCAACATTTTGTTTGATTCAGTTTCACTGTAAGCCAGTCCATTATCACAGCTCCTCTGTAACACTCGACCTCTCTCAGCTCCAGCTGAAAGGAGATTTCTCAATGCTTATTAATGCAGCAGCAGAATGCAGTGTGTCTGCCTACATATCGACAGTAGGAAGTCTGTATTTGCACTGCAGCAGATAGTTAGATCTAATCTGCCAAAACCAAATACATAAAAAGGGTACCTATTATGTCCTTTTTAAATAATGTAATATACAGATGTCCCCAGAATGTGTATCTTTTTGTTCACCTCTAAATCTTTAACTGATCATTTATTATTCCAAGCTGTAAATACCCTTTTTTGGGCAGAAGCAAAAAAAAAAAAAAAACACTCTGCCTATAAATACACAGGACCAATCAGGCATTACCTGTTCCTGAAGCTCTTCCTCGGTTGGCTGCTTGGCCTCAGGGGCTGGCGTGTGGGTGGGGCTATGGCTGCGAATGTCGTTCTGAAGGCCGTACACAGACTGTGAAAATTAGAATAATTTACAACTACATTTACATAAATTTACATACAGTATATTTCTGTGTGATTGCATCGGTGATGAAGGATTTCACATGGACAGTCGTTTGATGGTTGCGGTGAGCAGTTCTTGACCAGTGAGGTGCAGGATTTTATGAGGCTCCCTGATTGGTGGATTTATTCAAGACTGATTGGCTGTTATTCTGATTGATTGATTCATCAAACACAAAGATTCAATGATATAACAGGTGGAAAATCTGATTTACAATAAGATTTACTATTACATTACACAATACTATCACAATACATTAGTTTGTATTAGTTAATGTTAGTTAATGCATTTACTAACATGAACAAATAATAAACAATACATTTATTACTTGTCAGTGTTCTGTTATTGTGTTCCATGTGCTTCCCGACATGTGATTCCTTTATTCTGTTTTCCCGCCGTTTTCTGCGTTTATTAGTTTCACCTGTGTTCACCCCCGGATCCTATTATTCCTGTGTATTTATACCCCCTAGCTTGTGTCCTTTGTGGTCCGGTATTGTATTGTCTCAGCGTTGATGTCATGTCTACGTGTCCTGTCTCCTCCAGTGCCTGTATTTCGTATGTTTTTGTTAATAAATCCGTGTTATTGTTAAATCCCGTGTTCCTGTGCCTTCATGTTTCCCATCGAGCGTTATATTACTACAGTATTTGTTCATGTTAGTAAATGAAAGTACAGTTGTTTAATGTTAGTTTGTTAACTCACGCATGCATTAACTAATGTTAACAAGCATGAATTGTATTGTTCATTATTAGTTCATGTTAGTAAATACGGTAACTAATGAAACCTTATTGTAAAGTGTGGCCATTGTTTAAATGAAATGCTAAATGAAATTGCACCACCTTTCTTGTCTTGTGAGGATTCTTCATTCTGGATGATTTCTTTATGTCCACTTCTGTTGTGTTCACACACCCTGGCTGAAACACACACACACATACACACATATAGTACACACTGTCAATATAACTGTTAGTTTTCAAGATGACCTATAGTTTATGGATTGGTAAGCAACCATGTTTCATGGACTGTAAACCACCTGATGCGGTGCACCTTACCGACATACCCCCCTCTGTTTTGGGAAACTGAGCTGATATTTTAAAAGGCACTGAGCTGTCAATCAAATGCTTTCCTGCTGGTTGGACTCTGTTTTATCTCACACAGGACTAGATGTTTCTACACTCCTATATAGGATGAACTTTAGCTTGCAGCCTCCAATGTATATTCGCTAGAGGGAGAAAACAGCCTACAGACACTTTGAGTTCTATAATAATCCCCATCTGAACCCACACTAGCTAAATATGGACAAGAGCTGCAGCATCTCGCTACTGCAAATCAGCTCGAAAGATCAAGGCATGTTAGCATGAAATTGCTAATGAGGAGGATCAGCTCAGTGTAATTGAGGGAGAAATTGTGGCTTCCTTCAAAACAAACAGCTCACATACACTCAAGGCATGAAACTGTACACATCAGGTGATTTGTACACACATGGACTGCTACAATATTAACTGTAATGTTTATATACATTTTAAATACTACTTAAGTAGCCTCTGGAGTCAGCAAGCATGCCAGCGTATTTGCTTACATTTTGTTCTGATGACAAAGAAATCAGGTTGTCAGACTGTCATGTGTGAAATGGAATGTGAAATATATATTGCTTTCCCTTATATGTAAATGTCATGCATACATTTCGTGCAATAGTATAAATATTACATATATCTTTTTTCTTTTTACAATGTGCTCTGTCTCTTTATGGCGTTCCAGATTTACTTTGTTTCATATCTTAATTCTGATTTCTAATATTTTACTTCTACTGTATGTATTTTAATCATATTATTTATAGGGATAATTTAAACTGTTATTAATGGTACAGTGCATTTATATATTTAAAAAAGGTGCTTCATTAAGCAGCCTGATGAAAATACACAGCTAGCCGTTTTACATGTTTTATCAAGCATTTATCAAAATATGCACAGGCTAATGTGTCAACATCGCACTGTGCATGTGTTTGAGAGACTTCTGAATATGCTTGAGAAAGTTGTTGGATACAAGTATTGCATGGTCATTTTTTATTGCTGGAACGGGTTAGAAAATCCAATCAGACTGATTAAGTTGTTTACATAATGTTTTTGAAACCGATTGAACCATCAAACCAATTACAAATGAATTATTTGGGTGCATTTAAACGTTAAACCACATTAAATCTCCATATTAAAGTTGTTTTATGAATAAATGCTTCCAAATGTTGTCAGATAGTACATAAAATATGCTGGATAGCAAAATTTAAACAATTTACCAAAACATATTCTAGTTTTATTAAAATACTAAAAGATCCTAAATTTGTAATTTGTATTAACCTGACTACACTAAGATACATCAAACAAAAGTTTAAAAGGACGAGTTTCAAAGGTAGGAACAGCTCCTTAGGGAACAACTGCACGTTTTCACTTTTTACTTTGTAGAATATCGGCTAGGGAAATGAATGATGTAGGATTTTTAGAATATGGGTTTTACTTCTATGGCTAAGCAGGACTTCTGTAAGCCCAGAGGTGATTCCATCAGCTCAAGTGGGCCTTCAACAGTATTGTGTCATTCCTCTGTGAGGTAACAACTTCAAACACTACACAACAACAAAGAATAATTCAGAAGAAGAAAAGAGAATAGCTACATTGTTCTCTCTCTCTCTCTCTCTCTCTCTCTCTCTCTCTCTCTCTCTCACACACGCACGCACGCACACACGCACGCACACACACACACACACTCACCACTGGTCTGTGCACGTCCCAGAAGGCTCTTTCCTGACTGTCCAGTATTTTCCTTTCAATTTTGTCTCTTTTCTTATCGACTCTGTACAGGCAGAACACAAAGCCAAAGCAATTAAAACATTTAACTTGCAAAAGAAAAGGCAAAGCATGCAACGAACCGTGTAACCGAGCTGAAAAGTCATAAAGCTGCCTAATGTTTTGGCTCACAGAATTGCCTTGAGTTTAAAGGAAAAATCTTGGTAAAACAGCAGAAGTCGCTTATAAATTCAAGTTCTGTGCAATCCCAAAACAATTTTAACTGTGTGGTTTATGTCCACAAGACTCTTAAAATCCATTAGCACAGACGTCATAAGAACCGCTTGACAGATATTTCAAGAGATCCAGCTATTAATATTTGAATTCTTGCCGTGTAAAGTCTTAGTCTTCAGAAGGGGTGGCGTGCTTTTACGAATGCACAAATGAAAAACAGTCAGTAAAGAATGGGAAAGAGAAGAAATGATCCCGATCTGAATGATACATACTTTGCTTGAGCCTCTGCTTGCATAAAAATAAACTCCCATTTCCTGGCGAAAGCCCGCTGTAGTCGCGCTAAACTCTCCTGGAAGAGGAAGAGGAAATAACATTTTAAATAACTAATGTTTAAAAAAAGATATTGTTTTATTGGGGAAACTTGTTCCTACCACAGAAAAAATAAATAAATAAATGGTAATTGACCTTTATTTTACAGAATTGTGAAGGTTTGTATGCAAAATGTTGAGCTGTAATGTCAAAATTGAAAGATGAGCTGTGAGAAATAGTCAATTCTGACTTTCTCAATTCTAAGTTTATATCACACAATAATTACTTTGAAATGTATTCTTATTAGGCGACGCAGTGGGTAGCACAATCGCCTCATAACAAGAAGGTCGCTAGTTCTCCCCGTGTTGGCGTGGGTTTCCTCCGGGTGCTCCGGTTTTCCCCACAAGTCCAAAGACATGTGGTATAGGTGAATTGAGTAAACTAAATTGTCCGTAGTGTATGAGTGTGAATGGGTGTGCATGGATGTTTCCCAGAGATGGGCTGCAGTTGGAAGGGCATCCGCTGTGTAAAACATATGCTGGATAAGTTGGCGGTTCATTCCGCTGTGGCGACCCCAGATTAATAAAGGGACTAAGCCGAAATGAAAAAGAATGAATGAATATATGTATGAATGGGTGTGTATGGATGTTTCCCAGTGATGGGCTGCAGCTGGAAGGGCATCAGCTGCGTAAAAACAAATGCTGGATAAGTTGGCGGTTTATTCCGCTGTGGCGACCCCTGATTAATAAAGGGACTAAGCCGAAAAGAAAATGAATGAACGAATGTATTCTTTTATTATTCTTCTTCTTATTATTACTATTATTATTATTATTATATTTTTAGAATTGTGATTTCCTGCAGTTGGAAGTTCATAGACAATGTGTGACCCTCGACCACAAAACCAGTCATAGGGTCATAGAAAAATATTTGGCTGAGATACAACTATTTGAAAATGTGAAATCTAAGGGTTAAAAAATTATCTAAACACTGAGAACATTTTATATTAAGTTGTCAAAATTAAGTTCTTAACAAAGCATATTTCTAAACAAAAATCTATTTTATTAATATATATTTACAGTAGGAAATGTACAAAATGATTATTCATTCATTCATTCATTTTCTTTTCGGCTTAGTCCCTTTATTAATCTGGGGTCGCCAGAGCAGAATGAACCGCCAACTTATCCAGCATATGTTTTACGCAGCAGATGCCCTTCCAGCTGCAACCCATCACCGGGAAACATCCACACACACTCATTCACACATATACACTATGGACAATTTAGCTTACCCAATTCACCTATACCGCATGTCTTTTGGACTTGTGGGAAAAACCGGAGCACCCGGAGGAAACCCACGCGAACACGGGGAGAACATGCAAACTCCACACAGAAATGCCAACTGACCCAACCGAGGCTCAAACCAGCAACCTTCTTGCTGTGAGGCGATCGTGCTACCCACTGCGCCACCGTGATGCCCACAAAATGATTAATCTTTACTTAATATTGTAATAGTCAACAATCAATAAAGAATCAATAATTTTGACTCTAAATGTATTTTTGGTTATTCCCAAAAATATACTTTTGCAACACAGTTTTGTGATCCAGGGCAAAAGGGATTAAAAGACATAATTGCCTTTTTACAATGATTATTCTATAGAATGAAAAAGCTTATAAAAGTTTATTTGAAAAAGTATTACAAGTTTACAGTTCTGAGTTCAATACGAGAAAGACGCTGGTGAATCTCTATAAACCTACTGGAGAACTTACATGGATTATGCAAACAAAGCCTGACATTTAAAGCCCGGCTTGGATTAGTCTGACTTTCTTTTAATGATTGTCATTATCTTATTAACTCCTTAATATCTTCTATCTAATAATGTCTGAAGTACAAAGCTTGAGATGTGCATTGTTACAATTAAGAGAGAGAGAGAGAGAGAGAGAGAGAGAGAGAGAGAGAGAGAGAGAGAGAGAAAAAGGGAGATTACTTACAGCTTCATAATCAGCAAGTTCCAGACGTGCTTTGTTCTGCATTGTTCTTTTGCACAAGTACACAGCTGCAGAGAGACACGAGAGGACTGTGAAAAACACACCTTAACAGCCTTCAGGCTTTTCAAATGAGCCCCACTAAAATATTTAGTAAACATTTAACATATTTCACACCAGCTTGTTGTGATTTACACCAGAGTGCCTGAGTGTTGCTTTGTTCTATTTGCAGAATTCAGAACAAGCTTATTTTACAGTACCTAACCCATTGCAGTGTCATGCAAACAATCATGATAGAAGAATGATTGCAATTGCATTTATAGATATTTGTTTGTTAAGTATGGTAATGTATAAAATTGCCATGAACAATACATTCCGTTATATATGATTGTGTACATTGTACATATTTTTAAATTGATTGTAGAAGTTTTTACATTTTAGATGCTCTATGTATTGATATACAGTACTTCTGAAGTAAATTGAAAACCTTTCCTAAGATAAGAAAGGGTGTTGTTAAATAAGTTTAGGACAACTTTGATGAAAGGTTTTGATCCACTTCAAATGTTGACTAATGTACAGTAAATTAGGTATGACAAGCAGTATAGACTACTACTATTCAAAAATATGTGATTTGTATTTATCTTTAAAGAAAATTTGATTTTGTTGCATCCTTGCTAAATAAATACATTCTTTTGACCTTTTTATGGTATTCATTAAAGGATAGTGAAAAAAAACTCAACAGTTTCCTCCACAATATTAAGCAGCACAACTGTTTTCAGCATTGGTGATAGGAATGTTTTATTGAACAGCAAATGAACAAATTGATGGCTTATGCCATAACAGGAATAAATATCTTTTTACAACTCAGGCTCATTGGAAATACATGCTTCAGCCTACATTTTTGCAAAACATAAATTATGCTGCTCTGGGCACATTTCGTTGCATGTTTCAAATATTCAGATTTCAGAATTTTTTCACTAACATAAACCCTCTAAACCCTATACAACAATGTTTTCGAAAGCAAACTTGAGGAAAAAGTCCACTATGACCAAGTAGTTAGTTTATCTTGATTTTCCATTGTTTTTATCTATTTTGTGGAACTGTGCTTCACTAAACTCAAACCCGAGTGCTTTGCATCACAATAGCGTACAACGTGAGCTAATGAGCAAACTGACCACGCTAGAAAAGTTGTCTGGAAATAGATAAGTAAAGGCAAACATATTTAATTATAAATCTAAAACATTATTAAGATGTTTTGTGGTATTTATTTGGTGTAGTGTAAAGAACTGCTTGAAAAAAACCTTTATTCATCGATAATATGTCCCTGTGAATATCATTACTTTGAAAAGAAACAAAAGTTGTTAGCATCACACCGCCCTGTCGTGTTCATTTTACCTAGAAACTGCAGTCAAACATATGTTTAAGTGTGTTTTTGCAGATTTTTAAAATACACATTGATTTAGAAAACATACTTTACATATTAATAAAAATGTAACAATATTACTGCCCTTATTGTTTTTTTTTTTTGCTAAATGAATTGCAGCCTTGTGGGCAAGCGAGACTAGTTTCAAAATGATCCACCTTTTTCATCAGTTATGAAACTCAGCGCGATTGATGAGTGTTTTTTTCAGTTGTTCTGCCACCATTTCTAATATTAAAAGTAATTAAACCTTTCAGTTCCAATTTCTTGCATTTTATACACTATTTGATACAGCCACGTCTAACATAGGAACTAATGAGATTAAAATACAGCTTTACTGGAAACCTAGATATAATGTTGAGGATGAAGGGATAAGAATTTATGCAGTGACAACTTCACACACATGTACACGCACACGCACACGCACAATCACACGCACACGCACACACACACACACACACACACACACACACACACACACACACACACACACACACACACACACACACCAGCTAGAAGGATTTGATTAGGTTGCGTTTATATAGACTTGTCTTACTAAAGCACAAACACTCCTAACACTCCATGATCCAGCTGATCTCCAGCCATCTGGAGAATTTCATTAAATACATGTTCATATAGACTGGTCTAAAAAACATAGCGATAACAGATCATACACACACACACACACATGTACACAACTACTCACCGTAGTCTGTGTTTTCAGGCTCCCAGCAGTTTGAGGGCCAGAAATACGGAGTCTGACAGACAAAAGAGCACAATTATTCATTAAAGGTATTTATAATGCAGGCAGAGTGATGCAAAAACTCAAGACATCAACTGTAAAAAATACTGGGTTCCACACAACACCTTCATGTTGTTTTTACAAATTTAAGTGGATTGACCATAAAACAATTAAGTTGTCCCAAAAGAAAATAAAAATTGTGTTGTTTCAGATTATTTTAAATAAGGAGTTTGAACAAGCATTAAAAAAAAATCATCTTTTGAGTGTACATATATATATATATATATAAACAACTTGCATTTTATTTTTTTTGTTCTGGAAATTTTTGATCTCAATCATTTCAGTGATTGTGTTATAGTATATTTATAATATAAAGTACTGATTAATTCTAATGAACTAATGTTTGAGCGTTATCTGCTCTTGCTATATTACATGTTATTAGGCTACTGTATAATTAACTTTAATAACATGCAGCCTTTAGCAGGCACTGTGCCTTTAAATGTTCTGCTTGTTTCTCAAATCAGCAAAACAACGAACCTGAAACCTGTAGAACGTGCCGTCGTCTTTAAGAGTGAGCACATGGTCAGAGATGGGGAAGAAGTAGCCATGAGCTGCCATCAGCGTGCCCAGATGAAGAGCCTCCACTACACAAAACAGTTCATAATGCTATTAGTGGCCAGAGAATGAAGTAGCAACCTAATGTCAAGAAAATTCATGTTTTGTTTTGTTTTTTGCTGTAAAATTGGATGTACAGAAGAAAGTGGTACTATGAACTTTAAGGACAATGTCAGAAAAGTATATTCTGGAAATAAAATATACACAAACAGGATTTTTTTTAATGTGAACAAAATACTCATGACTAAAAGAGTTTCTTATAGGTTTTCATAGAGTTTCTCCACAATAGCCTGAATCAAATACAGACAGACAGACAGACAGACAGACAGACAGACAGACAGACAGACAGA